>MCJB01009987.1:0-138288 GCA_002018475.1 Nicotiana obtusifolia | reverse complement strand
ATATAAATAAAACTTTTGGCAACAAGAAAAACTCAAAGACACTTCTTACCAAAAAAAAAAAAAAACTAACAATTAAAAATGACAATAAATAGACATAAATTTTTTCCTTGTAATAACTACTGGGAAATAAAGTAATTCCAAGAATGTATAGTTTTATAATTCATCATCTGGTGCCTATGCACGTGGCTCTGATATCATCTTATGATCGGATCGCTTTGATGGAGTTATAGAGAACCTTCTATAGAAACATCAGCCCTGTCAAGCTACAGTCCTGTCAAGCAAACTCTAAACTACGGTCCTCTTTCTTATCCCTTCAACACGTCCATCTAGCTAATAGGGGTTCTTGAGGATCACCAATTATGCTGCCATAACCAGGGTTTACTTCCTGGACTGTAAATTGCTTGGCTCTATAGTCTCAATCTTAAAACCGTCGGATGATACAATATAAAGTTAACACCAAAACATGCTTAGGAATAGTCTAGTATGCATAAGTTCAACACTTCAGTAGTTAGCCTATCATATAGACTAAATGATTATCTTTGATATATTAAAAACTAAAATTAAAAAGTACCTGCAGCTGCCAAGGTAGTGGCCAAGTGACCTTTTCTGATTTTATTTTTAATAAAAATTGAGTACAAAGAAGATATTTTTACAGAGATAGAGAAAGAGTTTTTCTAAGATCTGGCTCCGGAAAAGCCTGCCTTCTACTAAAGAATTCAAATCCTTATATAATTGATCGGGCTAAAAATAAACAAAAGTTAAACAGTAAAATGGCTGATAAAATAATTACATCATGGCCGACAAAGAAAAGCTAAAATAGAAATGGACAATTTACTTTTTAAAAGTAGATTCCTGACACCCTCTTATGGTGGGATTAGATATTTTATTAAAGTTTTTCGTCTGTATTACCCTAATTATTTAATTGTGGGGCCTTCAGTGTCTTTTTTCATGCTTTAGCTTTCCCTTTATCATTTTTGACGGAAGATTCTTCCACTCTTTCCTTCATTTTCTTCAGGAATTCTTCAATTTCATCTAAAATGACATGTTCTTGTTGGCTTTCTTTGACTTCTCCTGCCAAACATGTTTCTTCATCTATAGTATTTTCTATTGAAGCCATTGAAACATCATTTGACATTTCAACTTCGAAATTTCTTACTAGATCTCTTTTTATTTCTTCAAAATATGAAGCAATAATTTCCTTTTTAGAGATAGCTCCTTTTTTTCATTTGAAGCCGTCTAATAACTTGCTGGAATGGACTCGATTCTTCCATTCGACATTGGCCATCTTTTTTTGTGTACTATAAACTTCAATCTTCTTTTTAATTTCTTCAATAATCTCTAGTCCATGAATTTTTCCTGTCTGGTCTGATTGAATTAATTTGTTCCAGAATGTTGTATAAAAAACTCTGTTTAAACATGAGAATCCTTCCCTTGTTTGACTTCTACATCCCATTTCATAATCCAGGGAATAGAGAATTCTATGAAAAAAATACATTGTTGCTATGCCATCAAAAAAGATATTATCTTTTTGTAATGCAATAATTTCGGGAGATATATCTACCCATTGAGTATATAAACTCTTAACAATTGACGATAGTATTTCCAAAGATGGACCATATGATATCCATCATTTACAAAACCAATTTGGTATCTGTTGTCCAAACAAATTAGAACATAATTTTATGAACCAACAGTGTTTCCTATTAGAATTCTCATGTAAGAAATTTTTACTAAAAACTTTCACTATAATCCCACTAATTAAATTTTACCTAGACTTTCTGCTCTGGATGAGTTATTTTTCTTTCCTTTAATGTACTTATTCCCCATTCACTTGAGGCTATTATATTCTTTATAATAATCTCAGAGAAATTATAGATTCTCTTTGTATTGGCTGGATAAAAATGCTGAATTTCAGCTGAACCAGTAGATGAAAGAATTAGCTCGTAATTCATTCTGTATTTATAAGCCGTGATAGCATATGATGCTGTATCAAAAGACCTGGTCATGATTTGTCAGGGATTATCCTTCCATTTCGAATCGGATTGTTCCAAAAGAATTATTAACTCTTTTTGCCCTTTCTGGTTATAAACCTTAATGTTATCATGGCTATCATCTGCTAATGCTGAGGAATATGATGGAGAATTGTTGTCTGTGTCTTGTTTGAATTTCATAAAATCTAAAAATTCTTTGTACATTGGGGGGTCTGTATTAAGACCTGATGTTCCTGCGATATTGATAGCTATTAGCTACTGATTTCCTATCTGGGCTAGGATATTTCCTCTACCATAGGAAGATTCTAGTTTTCTTACTCCTCCTCTCCCTCGAGGAGGCTTGTATGTAGGCCAAAGATTAAAAGAGTTATTAACTCAAAAATTCTATAGTAAGAAAGTCATGGAGACTATTATTTGTCCCTCTTTTATAAATACTCTGAAAATCAAATGGAGCTAACAACGCTTGCCATCTTGCAAACATCTGTTCGGAAATATCATGTTTACAATCTTTATTAAAGATAAATTTTGCTGTTTGGCAGTCAATTTTTATTAAAAATTTCTGATTATATAAATCAGTCTGGAATTTTAATACACATTTTACTATAGCAAGGATTTCCTTAGCCACAGTAGCATAATTCTTTTGGGAATTATTTCATTTTCCCGAATAGAATTGAACAAGCTATTCTTGCTTATTACTTGGAGAACATTGCTTTAAAATCCCTCAAATATCTCCGAGGCATCAGTTTCAACTATTTTTGCCCAACTTGGATTAGCAAGTGTAAGACATGAAAGGTTATTAACCTTCTGCTTAATTTGCCTGACTACTGTAGTATGATTATTTATCCAGGCTTTTGAATTTTTCTTCAATCTTCCATAAAGAATTGAAGTTTTCTTAGCTAGGTCCTTTATAAAAGAAGAAATATAATTAAGGCTTCCTAAAAATCTTTGGAGCTGAGTTATGACATCTGGGAATTTGGATGCAAATTCAATGCTCATTTGGATCGGACTATTCTTCCATTCTGAATATTATGACCTAAGAATCTCATATTAGTCTGAAAAAGGGTCATCCTTGGTTTAGAGATGACTAAATCATTTTGAATTATGATTTTTCTAAAAAGATTCAAATGCTTAAAATGATTCTCAATATTGTTTGAAATGTAAAATATCATCGATATAAACAATTATGAAATTTGTATAAGGCATGAAAATATCATTCATAATTTTCTGAAATTTAGAAGGGGCACCTTTAAAACTAAATGGCATAACATTCCATTCATATTGACCCATTGGGACATTGAAAGCAGTTTTATATCTATCTATCTAACTCAGATATCTGATTTGCCAATAACCAGATTTTAAATCAAAATTTGAAAATATTATGGCATCATGTAATCTTTCCAATAAATCTTTTTTATTAGGGGTTGGATATCTTATCTATTTTAAAGCTTTATTAAGGGGTTTATAATTAATTACTAGCCTTGGAACTCCTCATTCTCATTCAACATATTTATTAACATAAAAAGCAGTACAAGACCATTTAGACCTTGAAGGCCTTATAAGACCTTTCTGCAGTAAAGAATCTATTTCTTTTTTGCATAATTCCAAATATTCTGAATTCATTTGGCAAGGTCTAGCCTTAGTAGGAATATTATCCTCCGAAAAGTCTTCTTCATAAGGAAGACTAACTATGTATTTTTTTCCATTCCAAAATTGATTTGGATGGTCTCCGTAGATTTGTAAAGCAAACTGATTCTTTATTAAATTAATTTTTTCAATAAGTTTAGGAGCTTTAAATCCTGTTCAATTGTAAGACTACAAATCTCATTTTTAAAAAAATCAATTGCTCTATTTTTTGCAATAATATTATTAGAAATGATCTCATTCAAAAATCTTTGGACTGGTTGAGTTATGAACTCGAAAGTAATTGCTTTTCCATTAAAAGTCCTTGTGAAACTATGAGTATCCAATTAGTAAAAGGAATTATGTGGTGAAAAAATGAGACTTCTAATATTATGTCTTGGTGAATATCTTTTACCAAAACAAAACTTTCTGGTATACAGACATTATTTTGGCAAATATAAACTTTAGGTATTTTATAAGAAATACCCATTTGGTGACCACTGACATTTTTTAATCTATGAGTAGTCTTATGAAAATATCTTGAAGGTATTACTCTTTCTTTTATGCGGTTTAAATCAACACCACTATCAAATAAAGCAACAAACTCTTTTTTAAAATTATAATATATTAAAAGAGTAACTTTTATTAAAAACTTTTGAGTAATAAATAGTTGACGTTTCTATAAAAACTCATTATCAGCCATATTAACAGTTCCTAGAAAATTATCTCTCACTCCGTTTTTTGAGGTACTAGCATCCAAACCTTCTTTAATAATATTAGTACTGAATTCCTGGCTTGTAGACACATGAGAACTTTCTAATCTAATAATTCTCTTGTATAAGGCTATATTAGAAGCCTTTAAGTTCGAGATTTCTCCTCTAAGATTATGAATCTCATTTTTTAAATCTTGAATAGTAGTTGGCCTATCAATGGCCTGTGATTTTTCTCTTAAAATTCTTCTAATCTCAGACATTGTATAAGGTCCCTTTTGAGAAGAAATTTCTTCAATCTCAGGGCCTTTAGGAATATTATCCTTGATATTGTCCACCTGATCAATTATTTGGGACCATAACTCCGGGTCTTTAATAACCCTGAGAAGCTCTAGTAAATTATCATTGGTCTGGACATTGACTTCTAAGTCCTTAAATTGAGAATAAATATTAAAAAACTCATCATCTGTATTATTATTACAACACTGATCTTGATTATGTTTGCAGGGTCCACGTTCATCGTCTGAAGGAAGGTACTCCTCCTCCTGTAGAACCCTTAGATCTTCATGAGTTGATGAATCCTCTCTATCACTACTCTCTGGTGAATTATTCCGAGAAGAATTTATCAGTATCTTATATAAAGAGTCTTTAATATTATCATATAGATCAAGGTTCTTTATCTTATCCTTAACCTTACGATCTCTAGCATAATGTCCTACTCTGCCACATTTGTAGCATGCATTTGGCATATGGGATTTTATAAATTCCTTTTTATGCTTATAAGCCTTTGTTCTCATATCCTTCTTCTCATATCTCTTATAAGAAGATCCTCTATTCTTCTTTTTATACCTATAAGGTTCTTTCTGGTCTTTCTTATGTCTATGAGACTTTTTATTCTTAGGAATGTCTATGGCGAATTATTCGTAGAATCCTCCTAAATGTTGTCTTTCATTAAGACGATATTTCTTGATTTCCTGGATTAACTTAATCTCATTACATAGAGTTAAGCCTTCTTGTGTGCATAGACTAATAAGTTTTCCATAAGTATAACTATTATAATCTACACTCATTGTAGTTCCTCTAAGAGTTTCCCAGTGAGTGCTATTACACTCTGGTAATTCCATTACCCTGGATAAGAAAATATCCATATACCATTTAAATTTTGTCAATGTATTGCATCTAAGATTTTGGAGCATGGTACTTAAGGTCTCACTATTGTCTGACCATCTTCCAGAGAAATATTTCTATTATATTAAGAATTAAGGAATATACAACGTTTTAGACATTCTGAACATCTTCTATTTTTTCAGCTCCCATAATTTCTGCGCGCTATTTTTGTGCTAAATAATTATCCCACTATCCTTTTAATTGGCCTGTAGAACTCGCCACTATCATTTTAGCAATGGTTTTCTCAGAATTCTTATTAACTTTGCAGATAGTGTTGTACATAAGCATTTTATGTACTTTAGTATAAATATGACGGTCAGTAAAACCATCTATGTTTCTTTCACAGATTTTTGTGCCAATATAGTTCTGAGAATAATGAATAGCATCAGGTTCCTCTATGAGTACATCTTGAGGAGTTGGCCTAGGATAATAAAATATACTTTGAACCAGTTTCGAGCAAACTTTTTTGAGATTTTATTAATCTCATCAGAGAGTTTTACTTTTCTCTGTTCATCCGATAAGTTCTCTATATTTAAAGGATTGATTTTAAATCCTTCAAATTTCTTATCTAATAAATTCTCCAGGTATTCGAGACTTTTTATTTTTAAGTCTTTGACCTCAGGGAGGTGGTTGGATACTTGCAGTAGCAATTTGTACCTTTTGTAGTATCCTTTGTAGATATTTTCTAGACTTCTGTTATTAATTTGTCCAGTCTTTCATTAATTAAAACTATCTGTTCACCCAGAATACCAATATAAATATTAGTATAATTATTCTGTGTGAGCATAGTATCATCATGAAGCAATTTTGAAAGTACAGTATAATAGATTACTTTATCCTTTTCTTCCATTTGGAAAGATGTTTGTGGGGAAAATATGGATCTAGTAATTTCACCACTATTGAATTTATAATCTCTTTCTAGCATGAAAATATAACCATCGACATATTTAGACATAAACCAAGGCACAAAAGCAATTATCTTATTGTGACTACTAATATCATTATAAAATTCATCTTGAAAGAATTTTATTAATTTTTCATTAAAATTATCAAAAACCAATTTCTGAAAAGTCCCATCTGGGTTTTTAAAATTCTTCAGAAATTATTTTTCTCGCCGGTGAACCCGGACTAAAATTTATTTGGTTTCTATCCATTTAAATGATTGGAAAAATCTATTTCGTATTCAGTTGGATCTGGAATAGTACTAGCAATATTATCCGTACTAATTTTTATGACATCTACTCTATTATTTTCTCTAATTTGGGATGTAGATGCCCTTGACGGAAAATCTACAGTATAATCAATATGTAAAATATAAGAGGAATTTGATCTAGTCAATCCAGATAAATAACTGATATTATCAGCATGATCGGGTTCATTAAACTTGATCTTAACAGTTCCATCAGAAGTTTGTTCGGCTTATGTGATTTCACTGTTGATATTATTTCGAGGAACTATTGCCTCCTCAGTGACCCATTCTTTAGGAAAATCTATTTAATCCCACGTAATAGGTCTCTTGGTAGTAACCTTAGACTTATCAAAATTAGTTTCTATTAAAATAGTTTCATTTTTGATATCCATAATTTTGCACATAGGGTTTAAAGTATATAAAGGCTTATAGTAAATCATGTAACAGAAACATATAACTTCTGTTCCTGGCATATAATCATAACCATGAAGTTTAATACTTAATATTAAAGCATTTAAAGAGTTTTCTCACTTAAAGAAATTTGTAAATTAGGATAAACATTAAAATATACAGAGCCCTGTGCCAAACTGGTTTGTACTATCCCTATAAGAGACTTTTTCCAATTTTGGTTTCTACCATCTCTGAGGGCTGCTATGAAACTTTCATGTAAGCCTCTTAACGTAAGTGGCTTGAAGGCAACTTGTATTAAGCCAATATGCAAAAATCTATGAGTTTTCGTATGAGAGGCTCAATCATCTTCAAATAGTAATCTAAAAGTAGCATGATCACTATCTACTGTGATAATCTCTTCAATAGTTTTAATTACTTGTTTTAAACATAAATTTTCAAAAGTACCTAGTTGGTATATCACTCTAGGTCGGATTCTGGGAATAATCCATTTATTAAGAAGGTCTATTTGTTGAGGCATATCATATTCCTCTTTCCTACTGTTTTTAACAGTAGTTTGCTTCCTAGTGATATTCATTAGAGAGAATTGTGTTGAAGCACCTAATTCTATTCTTTCACATGGCTCTGACACCATCTTGTGACCGGATCACTTCGACGGAGCTACAGGGAACATTTTATAGAGATACCAGCGCTGTCAAGCTACAGTCTTGTCAAGCAAACCCTAAACCACGGTCCTCTTTCTTAACCCTTCAACACGCCCATCTGGCTAATACGGGTTCTTGAGGACAGCCGGTTGTGCTGCCATAACCAGGGTTTACTGCCTGGACTCGAAACTGCCTGGGCTCTATAGTCTCAACCTTAAAAATCGTGGGGTGATACAGTATAAAATTATTACCAAAATATGCTTAAGAATAGTCTAGTATGCATAAGTTCAACACTTCAATATTTAGCCTATTATTTAGGCTAAATGATTATCTTTGATATATTAAGAACTAAAATTAAAAAGTACCTGAAATACTATTTGATAATACAAAAATATTAAGATCTTGTGAAAAAAACGTAATCATGAATTTAGGAATTGAAGGAATTGCCTCTTCCAGTAAGGATTAATAATAAACGTAATCATCAAGGAATTGAGGAATGCAGTACCAGAGAGATCCTGGCATAAAATTTTATTATTATTTTTATTATCAATTCACCTTTATTCCTATCATATTTATGTTATACCTCTTGCTATTTTTATTACTTATTAATTGTACATATTATTATAATAACTGTCTTGGCACAATCTTGCCATTATCTCGCCGAGGTTAGGCTCAACATTTACTGAGTACATTGAGTCAATTGTACTGATACTACACTTCTGTACTTTTTGTGCCGATGCGGACATTAGTACCAACAGAGTCTTCAGAGGTACTTAGCCATTACTAGACAAGCGACTGGAGTTAAAGCTGCACACTCGTCCGCAGGCCATAGCGTCACTTTTTCATTATCTCTATTACTGTTTTATTGTATCAGAAAGTGTTGTATTCCTTGCACACATTGTATTTTATACTCTTAGTAGCTTCATGTACTCCATGACACGAAATTTTAGGGATTTGATTAGACCGCGTTTGGTTTTAGATTTCTTGTATATTTATGAGCTTTTACTCTTTATCTATACTAATCTACTATTAATTGTTAGTCTTGCTTATGTATTTATTGTTAAGTGTTGGCTTGCCTAGCAAGCAATGTTAGGCGTCATCACGATTTCTTTGATTGGGATTTTGGGTCGTGATAAATTGGCATCAGAGTCCAAGGTTGTAGAGGTCTCATGAGTCATGAGCAAGCTTGATAAAGTCTTGGGGATCAGTACAGAGATGTTTGTGCTTCACTTCGATAGTCTATAAGGATTTTAGGAAACTTCACTTTCTTTCTTTCTTTCGCGCGACTTTGTTCTATCCTAAAATTTAAATCTTTCTTCTTTTATTCCCTCACATGGTGAGGACATGTGTTTCAACTACAGCTAATCAGGAGACGGAGCCCCAAGTGGTGGCCGCTACGAGGAGCTGAGGCAGGGCAGAGCCTATGTATCGACCTGGCTGGTCGTTTTGTGTATTTGAGCCTCATAACCCCTATCCGATTCTTCTTGTATGCTTGTTTGTTATTTTGTGACTTGCAAAAATAATTGGTTTAGTTTCGGAAAGATTTGAGAGTAAATTGGAGTAATTAGTTTTATTGTTGGAAGCTGAAGTTGTAAGAGTTGAACATGGCTTGACTTTCGAGTAGATGACCTCTGATTGGTGATTTGATTGTTCCAATAGGTTTGTATGGTGATTTTGGACTTAGGTGTATGTCTGGATTTGGAGGTTCCTATGGTGTTTTGTCTCTAACTACCGAAAGTTAAAATTTTTGAAGGTTTAGAAAGTTTATAGGTTTGGCTGGGAGATGACTTTGATGTTATCGGACTTGAATTGTTAATTTGGGACTTGGAATAGGTTCATTTAGTGATTTGAAACTTGTGTGCGAAGTTTGGTTAGAATCCGAAATGTTTAGGCATGGTTTGGACATGTTTATGGAAGTTAGAAGGTTTGGAACTTAAGAGATTGATTTTGATTGCTGATTCTTGGTTTTGAAGTTATTAGCGGTGTTTGAGCATTTGGGTAAGTTTATATAATGTATTTAGACTTGTTTGTATAAGTGGACAGTGTCCCGTGGGGGTTCGGATGTGTTCCGTATTAATTTCAGTTTATTTTTAGTGTTGTTGGTAGGTTTGGTGCTAGTGTGCCGCACGTGCGGAGTTTTGGTCACAGGTGCGATGTCGCATATGCGAGTTTTGAGGTCGCTAATGCGAAGTTGTTAAGGCCTGGGTATGGGCCGCTTCTGCAGAATGATGGGCGCAGGTGCGATGAAGCACCTGCGAGTTATGGTCTACACCTACGAAGGCAGGCCTTGAGATGGAAGGGCGCAAAAGTGCAAAAGCTCAAGTGGGTCGCGCCTGTGATCGTAGGTGAGAGTGGTCGGTGTTTTTGGTGAAGCTTGTGGATGTGAGACTTTTGTCGCAGAAGCGACAGTGAGGGCCGCAAGTGCGAAAGGTCTGGCAGAAGGGTCTTAAATCTATTGTTGACCATTTTCACTATTTTTTGTTTTG
Source organism: Nicotiana obtusifolia (assembly GCA_002018475.1). Taxonomy (NCBI): domain Eukaryota; kingdom Viridiplantae; phylum Streptophyta; class Magnoliopsida; order Solanales; family Solanaceae; genus Nicotiana; species Nicotiana obtusifolia. Next base: position 128,073 of record MCJB01009987.1, on the reverse strand, counting down.
GAGCTCGGCTAGAGGCAATTGTTGAAGAGAATTTCATCACCACTTTGAGGGTAAGTGATTTCAACTTGATTTAGATGATATATCTTGTTTAACCATGGATTATTACACATTGATTATTGAATTTGTAAGAGAAATTCAAGGGTTTTGTGCTAGATTTTGGAACGTGAATAATTGAGACTTGAACCTCGATTTGGAGTCGAATTTGGATAAAACTTAGATATTTGGGCTCGTATTTTAATGCGTAGTCAGGATATGTGAGTTTATTGGGTTTCGAGAAGCAGGCCCGGGTTGGAGTTTTTGGGTGACTTTGTATAATTAATTATAGTTGAAAGCTTTATTTTTTAGAATTGATTCCTATAGCATTATTTGACGTTATTGAGTTGTATTGATTAGATTTGACTCGTTCGGAGGCCGAATTGTGAAGCAAGGGGTTCTTGGAATATTGATTCTCGCTCGTTCGAGGTAAGTATCTTGCCTATAATTGGCTTGAGGATATTTCCTCATAGGCTATGATTTTTGCTATATATTAGGGGTGTCACATATGCGAGGTGACGAGCACATATGCATGCACTGTGGCTATTTATGATCCGGGTAGACTATAGGCTATTATATGCCTTGTTTTTGATCATGCATCATTGATACCGTATTTTCTTCCCTCGTTTAACTACGTGGATGTGAGTAATTATTCGTGCTTGAAATTATGTTTAGGTTATTTCTTATATGTTTGAGACATGATAGGGATATTTTTGCTCTTTGCCTTAGCCGCAGTCATACTTTTCGGTCATGATCTTATATCTGCATGCTATATCTTTGTCTTTGTGCACGCTTTATTTGTTATCTCATATGTTATTAGTCTCCTTGTATGTGTGACATGGGTTTGAGTTGAGTTGTGGCACGTTGGTATGTTCTGTGCGGTATTTTGATCATGGTACTGTGAGATATGATCATATTGAGACTTGAGGAGATTGATTCTTGATTTTGGGCCATAGAGCCATATTGAGCAGATTAATGACTGATCTTGGACCATAGAGACGTGTTGATATTAATTGTAAAGTGAAGTTTGCGTCAAGGCTCCATATTGGGATGAGTATTGTTGATCATTGATTGTTGATCGAATCTGCGCTTGGGTTAGGATGTGCCCCTCCGGAGTCAGGTGATAACCCATGTTACTTTGGGCCCTATGAGTGCAAGCACACAATATGTGCTTAGTGGGAAGTATTATGCGAGGCATCTGTATGGTGTTGAGAGAGAGAGAGAGTGTGTGTGTGTGTGTGATGATTCAAAGGCATTATGCCGGGTACTCGTACAGTGCTGAGTGTGTATGTGTGATGATTAGGGGCATTGTGTCGGGCACCGTGAGAGTGCTAAGAGTATGATTGAGGGGTACTTGTGTCAGGCACTATGAATGTGTTGAGATTTTGTATACTTGATGATTATGTTGTGATGTTATTTATTTGGGCATGTACACTTAACATGTATGTATTGAGTTATATTTTTCTCATGCTAATTGATTTTTGATGTCTCTAAAGTTAATGCCTTTGCTGATATACTTGAAAAGCATGCTTTTTTCTTTTCTCATTGTGATAGTGTTGACCCTGATATTATTTGGGTTGCTTTTTCTTTTGCCATTATTATGCTATTATTATTGTTGTTAGCTGTTGAAAGGACCTCTCCAACCTCGTCGTTGCTTTCAAACCAAGGTTAGGCTTGCTACTTACTGGGTAAATGTGGTCGGTTGTACTCATATTACACTCTACAATTTATGTGTAGATACAGGAGTTGGACCCAGTTGAGCGTTGTGAAATGAATTATGTCGTGCTGTTGAGACCGAGGTAGAGCTACTTCTTGATTGCAGTCCTTGGCATTGTTTTCTATTTTTATTAACGTTCTTTCTTTCAAACAATATTGTATTTTGCTCAAACTTGTATTTAGTATTATGTAGGGCTCATACATACGATGACACCATATTTTGGGGTGGTTTTTAGTTGTATCGTCATATTTACTCCAATTATTTAAGCTATTCCACTATTGAGATTGTTTCTTACTATTGTTAAAGTTTATTTTTCGTATATTTGTTGTTGTCTTGCCTAGTAAGCGGTGTTAGGCTCCATAATTGATCCAATGGGATTTTGGGTCGTGACAGCCCAACCTAGAGGATGTATAGTAGCACATGCAGCTACTCCTGTTCGTGCTAGAGCAGCGACAATTGAGCCTTAGATAATTCCAGATGATGTGATGATCCTAGATCAAGTTGCGCCTGTTAGCCTAGGTTCCAAAGGGGTCTATTGTTACTTTTGTGCTTTAGGATGCCTTGGTACGTATGGTCGGCCTTATGGAGAGCATGATTCAAGTAGGTCTGCTCCCTATGGAACCTGCCACTTCCCAGGCTCGGAGAGGAGCTCAGACTCCCGCTACTCACACTCTAGAGAAGATGTTGCATGGGTATCAAACCTATGGTGGGTGCTACCAGTTAGGGTGGTTTAGCCTATTATTGCAGCACAACCTGAGGTTAGGCCCGCGATGTCAGCTAATGAGATATAAAGGATGGCTAGGTTCTAGATGTTATTTCCTCCTCACTTAAGTGGTGCGCTTTCAGAGATGCATATGAGTTCTTGGATCGATGCCATGAGATTCTGTGCAATTTGGGACTAGTTGAGTTCGATGAAGTTGATTTCACTGTCTCCTAGATGTAGGGTTCGGCCAAGAGGTGGTGGCAGACCTATGAGATGGGTAAATCAGCAGGGTCACCTCCTCTTAGTTGAGCTCAACTGTTATAGCTTATCTTAGAGAAGTTTATCTCCCTCACTTAGAGAGATGACTTATGCAGCCAGTTTGAGCATCTTCAGCAGGGTGGTATGAAAGTCACCCAGTGTGAGGAGATTTATAGATTTGTCTCATTATGCAACTATCTTGATCCCTACAAAGAGGGAGAAGGTGCGAAGGTTCATAGAGGGGCTTGCTTATGGTATTAGACTTCACATGGCTTGAGAGGCCGAGACTGATACTTCATTCACTCAGGTGATTGAAATTGCTAGGAGTATTGAGTGTATTCATGGCCATGGGAGAAAGGCAACATTTGGAAAAAGGCCTCGTTGTTTTGGTAGTTTTAGTGTTGCCTCGTCTAGATGCAGGATTTGTTTGGTGGAGGTCATTCTATCAGGTCATTCTAATCAGCACTCCATGTTTCTAGTGGTATTTCAGGTGGTCATAAAGCTTATGGTCCTCGTTTTGGGAAGCAATCATTTAGTGTGTCTCTAGCTCCTATCAGTGCACCTCTGATATGGAGCTTCTACAGTAGTGATTTGGGTCGCTAGGGACAACCTCAAACTCAACAGTTATGTCGGGTGAATGGTTTCTTCGAGTGTATAGATATAGGGCATTATAGGAGGCACCAAGGTTGCAAGGTGGGGCACAATAGGGTAGCTAGAACACTGTCCTAGTACTAGTTACTACACCACCCGCTCACCCAGCCAGAGGTAGGGGTCAACTAGATAGAGGTGGAGGCTAGTCAGAGAGAGATCATCCTAGAGGAAGAGGGCAGGTTGGAGGGGCTTAGCCCATTGTTATGCATTTTCATGTAAGCCTTTGGCATAGTCGTTTGATGTAGTCATCATAAGTATTATCTTAGTCTGTCATATATAGGCTTCATATTGTTTGATCCAGGTTCTACTTATTCATATGTGTCTTCATACTTTGCATCGCACTTGAGTATACCTCGTGATTCTCTTGATACTCCTATTTATGTGTTTATATTGGTTAGGGATTCTATAGTAGTAGATCAAGTGTACCGGTCTTGTATTGTTACTATTAGTGGTTTGCTATCGTAGTTGATCTCTTGTTGGATATGGTGGATTCAAGATATTTTTGGTATGGATTGGTTGTCCCTATATCACGCTATCTTGAATGGTCATGACAATATGTGACTTTAGCTATGTCAGGGTTGCCTAGATTAGAGTGGAGAGCGACCCTTGGCCATTCTACAAGTAGGTAATTTATATTTGAAGGCCGAGTGCATGGTTGAGAAGGGGTGTTTAGTATATTTGTCTATACATTCGAGATTCTAGTGCGGAGGTTACTTCCATAGATGTGGTACCGGTTGTGAGGGAATTTCCGAAGGTGTTTCCAACGAATTTTTCTAGCATGCCACTTGATGGGGATATAAAATTTTTTATTGACTTTTTTTCGGGCGCTCAACCCATTTCTATCCTACCATATCGTATGGCTCAAGCTGAGTTGAAGAAAGAGAAGGAGCCGTTGTGGGATTTGCTTGATAAGGGATTTATTAGACAGAGTGTTTCTCCTTGGGGTGCACCGGTATTGTTTGTAAAGAAGAAGGATGGTTTTATACGAATTTGCATTGATTATTGGTAGTTGAACAAGGTTAATATTAAGAACAATTATTCATTGCTTTATATTGATGATTTATTTGATTAGCTTCAGGTGCCAAGGAGTTCTCCAAAATTGATTTGAGATCTGGCTATCATCAGGTGAAGAATACAGCTTCGGATCTCCCTAAGATAGATTTTAGGACTCGTTATGGTCATTGTGAGTTCTTGGTGACGTCATTTGGTTTGACTAATGCTCGAACAGCTTTTATGGATTTGATGAACCGAGTGCTTAAGCCTATTTGGAATCCAATTGCATTCTTTGGTGACGTCTTTTTTTATCCCTATTTCCAGCAACTTTCATGGATTTGATGAATTGAGTTTTCAAGCCCTATTTGGAATCAAGTGTTCAAGCCCTAGTTCTGGTTGGACTCAATTGCATTGTTAGTGTCTAGTTATGGTATTAAGGTTGATCCCAAGAAGATTGAGGCTATTGAGAATTGGCCTAGACGTAATTCAACTACAGATATCAGGAGTTTCTTGTGTTTGGCGGGCTACTATCGTCGCTTTGTTGAGGGATTTTCATCTATTGTAGCTCCATTGACCAAGTTGACTCATAAGAGTGCTCCTTTCAGATGGTTTGATGAGTGTAAGGAGAGCTACCGTAAACTCAAGGTTGCTTTGACTACAACTCTAATATTGGTAGTGCCCACAAGTTTGATGCCTTATATCGTGTATTGTGATGCTTCGTGCATTGGCTGATACTATTTTGATACACAATGGTAGGGTGATTGCCTATGCATCTCGTCAATTGAAGAACCATGAGAAGAACTATCATGTTCCTGATTTGAATTTGGTAGCTATTGTGCATGCGTTCAAGATTTGGAGGCATAACTTGTACATCGTGTCGTGTGAGATTTACACTGATCATTAGAGTCTGCAACACTTGTTCAAGAAAAAATATTTGAATTTAAGGCAGTGGAGGTGGTTGGAATTGTTGAAGGACTATGATATCACTATCTTGTTTCATCATGAGAAGGAAAATATGGTAGTTGATGCCTTGAGTAGAAAGACAGTGAGCATGTGTAGTTTAGCATTTATTCCAGCGTAGGAGAGGCCATTTGCTATGGATGTTTAGGCATTAGCTAATAGATTTGTGAGATTGGATATTTCTAAGCGCAGTAGGGTTCTTGCTTTTGTTGTGGCACAATTTTCTTTGCTAGAACACATCAAGGCTTGTTAGACTAATGATACTTATTTGATGGTGTTGAAAGACACGGTGCATCAAGGTCGCGTGAAGAAGATTGTGATTGGAGATGATGGTATGATACGAATTTAGGGTCGAGTTTGTGTTCCGAATGTTGATGGTTTGAGGGAGTTGATTGTTGAGGAGGCACATAGCTCAAGTTATTCTATTCATCCAGATGTCACGAAGATGTATTGTGACTTGAAGCAACATTACTAGTGGTGGAGGATGAAGCAGGACAATGTTGGGCAATTTTCGCCGTGTTTGAATTTCCAGAATGTGAAGTATGAACATCAGAAACTAGGTGGTTTTACTAAGAGATTGGTTATGCCAAAGAGTGAAAGTGGGAGCACATTATTATGGACTTTGTGGTCGGATTACCATGGACTTTGAGAAATTTTGATGCTATTTGGGTCATTATGGATAGATTAACAAATCTGCGCATTTCATTCTTGTGATGACTTATTACACTTCAAAAGTTGGCTCATATCTACATCAGAGAGACTATTCCTTTGCACGGTGTTCCCATTTCTATCATTTCAAACCATGGTATTCAATTCACATCGCACTTTTGGATATTTGCTTAGTGAGAGTTGGGCATGCAAGTAGAGCTGACACTGTATTTCACCTATAGACGGATGCCAGTTCGTGCAGACTATCCAAATCCTTCAGGATATGTTGAGGACCAATGTTATTGATTTTGGAGGCCATTGGGATCAATTCCTACTACTGACGAAGTTCGCCTACATCAACAACTATTAGTATTAATAGCATTGTATGAGGCTTTATATAGTAGGCGGTGGGATTCTACTATTGGTTGGTTCGAGCATGGCGAGGCTAGAATGTTGGGTACGAATTTGGTTCGTGATGCATTGGAGAAAGTGAAGTTTATGCAGGATCATCTTCGGACTGCACATAGTAGACAAAAGAATAATATGAACAAGAAGATGTGGGATGTGGCTTTTATGCAGGGCGAGTAGGTATTTTTGAAAGTTTCACCTATGAAGGGTGTGATGAGATTCGGGAAGAAGGGCAAGTTGAGCCCGAGGTTTATTAGTCCGTTTGAGGTATTATGGAGAGTTGGAGAGATTTCTTATAGGCTTGTATTGCATCTCAGCCTAGCAAGGTTACTGTCACACCCCGACCTCGGGAGGCGCGACTGGCGCTCAACCGAGATACCCCAGTCGAGCAAACTTGCACAATGCCGTCTACCCGAATCACCCGCGAATAAAGAGAAGATACGTTTCATTAATTAGACAATAAAAAGATCATGTGAACAACACCATTTCATTACTATTGGCTACTCCATTTATAAGTCTCAAAGTACCTTACACATTCATAAATTAAAGTGGAACATGTGATACAAATATAATATTTTTAGTTTGACTTTCCCAATGCCAATATAAAACCCACACCATGTCTATGGAGCCTCTAATAGAAACCAAAGAGTGTTATGACAGTGCCAGCGACAAGGCCCCGACTATACCTCAAAATGCTTTGTACAAAGGACAAAAGATATAGGACCCCGAAATGAAGTGGGGCTCACCAAGTCAGCTGAGGAGAGGGTGTAATGTTATCGTTGCTCAATACCGCCCGCTGTGGAATCACCTGCATCCATTAAAGATGCAGTGCCCTTGGCAAAAGGGACGTTAGTACATATGGAATAGTACTAACTAGTATGAAAAACTAAACATCCCTTTAATAGAACGAGTAACAGTACAACAATAAAGAAACATGAAATCAATGAGGCTCTCATCAACATTAAAGCACCCAGTTAGGAGAAAGAATAAATTTCAAGCAAGTTCCATATTTTAAGTTGGGAGATCTTAAGTACCGATACACCACAATGCTTTTAGCACGAGTCCGATCTCAGCCCGATCGGCTAAGCCGTCTCACTCCGAGACATCCACTTACGATACCACCATGTGCGCGGCTTGGCATCTGATCTCAGCCCGATTGGCTAAGCCGTCTCACCATAATCCCGTATGGGTCGACGTCACCTCACATTTTGCTAGCAATCATCTCATCCCATTTGAGGGGAATTATCTCAACGCATCAATCTCATCCCATATTCGGGGAAAACTCTCATCACCTCACATGGGGATTTTACCCCTCACTCACTCCTACACCAGCACGTGTAGTTTTGGGGTTAGGTCATTTCAACCTACCTTTCCCCGGTGACTAAACGGTACTCCCAAGGCATTTATTATTTAAACAATTTTCTAGCTCATTTCAAGGTCTTTTACACTTCTCTTCTTTCATTGGCGCTAGTGTCCTCTAGTGTAATTTCATTCTCGGCATGTTGGCCGCGTTTCATATCTCATGCTCACTTCTTTTGTTCCAACATTATCACGGATCATCAATCAACAAAGCATGTCCATTCAAGACTTTAAGTACACATGTGAGCAAATAAGAGTCTTAAGCACATTGAGATTTTTACTCAATTTGGCATAATAGCTTTCATTTGAAACTACTTGAAGTCATAACATGTTAACACACAACCCATACTTAGATCACATTTCCCGAAGGATAACACAATAAGATAAAGCATTCGAAATAGTTAAATTTATGATGATGAACTCGGGGCTCACAAGAACATTGTGGGGTTCAATTCTATGTGAGAAGTTTAGCCAACATACCTCGCTTTGAGCTTCCTTAAATTACTACAATGTTTCAGAAATCTTTGCAACTTTGATCTATTTAAAAACATAACAAAATTGAACACAAATTAGGAATGAGTTCATGGTTCCAGGTCATTTGAGCCTTTTATCAAACAGTAGGTGGGCAGTATGATTTCTAGCTTCTCCTATGGTGGATTTCCTTCTCCCCACAACCCAAGGTCTACCCATTTGAGCTCAACTATCTTCCCATAACTCATGATTGTACATGCATTCATAGATACACTCTCAAACCCAAGAATCACACTACGCATTAACCATCTTCTACCTCAAATTCGAAATTGAAACTAGGATGCGGAACCTTACCTCTTGGATGAAGAACTTGTAAGGTTCTCCTTATGAATCCTTCAACTTTTAAGCAAGGTTTGGTGAACAATTAGATTTGAAGCTTTCCCTCTCAATCTATGGCACTTCCTCACTCTAAAATATCAGATTTTTGTTTCAAATATGGCCCTTTACATCTATATATTGAAATATGGTATGGTTATAAAAACAAGAAAATGAATCCTCCGAACAATAGCTCTGTGGTCATAGAGTGGACCGGATAATGGATATGTGGTCCGAAAAATAAGCCGCAGAAGTGAAGTTAAGAACTAGATTGTTCAGGTCAGGTCTGCAGCAGGTTTACGGTCCGCAGACCAGTTATGCGGTCTCATAATGAGCCGCAGAACTCCCCTCCGAAAATCTTCATGCTGGATTTGCGATGGATTGTGAGGCCCGCAAAATGGTTATGCTGCCGCACAATGGACCGCAAAACAACTCCCCATTTCTCTGCTTCATCTACGGCCTGTAGAGTGATTCTACGGTCACATAGTGGACCGCAGAAATGCCCGGCTGTGCCAAAAAAGTACTTCAGCTCCCCAATGCACTATTCAACCCAAAAGTCTGTATATATTTTGGCATCACGAAACCCTGTGTTCTAGGTAACATTTTATGGGGCCTTACAACTACATCTAGTATTTCATATTCTGATATTTCAGAAATCTCATGAAGATAAGTCGCATCTTCTGGACTTCAGTATGATGCAACTCAATGATAATTTGACTTATGAAGAAGAGTCGGTAGCTATTATAGATCGATAGGTTCGAAAGATGATCTAATGATATTTCTTTCGTGAAAATTCTTTGGAAAGGGAAGCCATATGAGGAGGATACTTAGGAGTCCGAGTCCGATGTGAGAGTAGATATCCGCAGATTGTTGCCAGTTCAGGTATATTTCTATGTCCGTTTGAGGTAGAGATGTAACGACCTAATATGTCAATTTGAGTTCTAGCTTTCTGCTTTATGACTTGTGACCTTGAATAGTTTCTTTTGGTGATTTATGACTCGTGCTCATGCTTTTTTCGATTTCTAAAAAGTTTAGATATATTTTACATATAAATCATGATTTTTGAACTTTAAAGTTGTTGGAGTTGACCACGGTCAACATTCTTGGTAAGCAATATCGTATCAGTATTTTGATTATTCCGGTAGGTTCGTATAATGATTTTGAACTTGTAAGCATATTTGGTTAGGGTCTCGGGTGACTCGAGGCTGTTTCGATGCTTTTACTTGAAAGTTGAAAAAGGAGTATATGAACATTGAAATTCTTGAGTTTTGATGTTTTGAGATCACGAGAAAGTTCATACGAGGTTTATATACTTGTTTGGTACATGGATTTGGGCTCGAGGGACAAGAGTGAGTTTCGAATTGGTTTCGAGTTGTTTTGGCAAGTGTTGATATTGCTGGTGCTGCTGTTGTCGCAATTGCCATAGCATCATTGCAATGTATGATCCAGATTTGTGAATGTTGGCCCGCATTTGCGAGATTGGGGGAGAGATCAGGGGGTTTTTCAATTGCGATACCTTGTACGCAAATGCAAGGTCTATATTTGCGAATGCTAGCTCGCATTTTTGAAGGAGCTCAACCAAGGGGAAGTTCAGAATTGCAAGGACTTGGTTGTAGTGTGATGTCCGCATTTGTAAAGTTCAGGTCGTGGTTGCACTAATGCTTGTTTGTAGTTGCAAACTAAGTTGTCGCATTTGCAATATTCACAATCACGAACTATTGTTTGCAATTGCGACATCTGCAGCTGGGTTAAAGGGGAGGGTTTCGAGATTAGCTCATTTTATCCCATTTTTAGATCTAAACTTTGCAAGGAGGCAAATTTAGAGAGAATTGTCTTTCCAACTTCAAGGATAGTAGCCTTAACTTATTTTTGATTAATTTTTATTGGTTTCTAAAGATTTTATCCCTAAATCTAGGATTTCATAGAGCAAAATTAGGATTTTTAGTAGAAACTTATGATTTTGTATTTTAGAGATTTAAACCTCGATTTCAGGTTAGGTCTCAAAATAAATTACATATTTGGACTCAGGGATGTATGGGTAATTAGGATTTGGTCTTGATTTCGAATCTCGACCAAGTGGGCCAAGGTTGACTTGTTGTTGAATTTTCCAAATATGTTTAAGATCGAACCTTTTTGATACTAGAGTAGTTTCTAAAGCTTATTTTGACTTTTATGGGAATTATTTGACTACATTCACACGAGTTGTTTAAAGGCTTGTTCTGAAGGAAAAGTAGTATTGGATTGTTAATTTTGTTCCAGAAAGATGTAAGCATCATGGTTAACCTTGATTTGAGGGAATTAGGATGTAATTGGGTCTATTTACTACGTGTTTTATGTGTTGGGAGCAACGTATATGCAGGTGACGAGTATATATGTGTCGTCATGAGTTTAAACAGGCAGGTAAAACTAGTTATTTCATGCCCTTACTTATTCCATGCCATCACTTGTTACATGCCCTTACTTGTTATGTGTCTTTACTTGTTTCACGCGTCATTTTTTATCTTTATCATTTTGGTTATCTGTTTGAGACTTTGAGTAACTTCATATGATACATTATGACTTGCATGTATGGTTGTTTCGATGTTCGAGAAGTTCGTGATTTATTTAGAAGAGTGATTCTCTATTTGGAAGTTTTAAGTTGGAAGAGTTGACTTTTTGGATAAATGACCTTGGATTGAACGCTGCTATTGGTTCGTATGATGATTTCGGACTTGGGCATGTGTTCGAGTTGAGATTTGGGTGGTCCGAGAGTGGTTTAGTGCTTATTATCAGAAGTTAGCATTTTGAAGGTTTTAGAATTGCCTCAATTTGATTTGGAGTGGACTTTGGTGATATCAGATCTCGTTTGGTATTTTCATACATGCGGACATGTTCGTGTTGTCATATTGGACTTGTGTGTAAACTTTGGTGTCATCCCAAGTTGTATAAGTATGATTCGTTGTGTTTGGAGTTGGATGAAAGAAGTTGGATGTTAGGAAAATTGATTAGTTTGGTTAGGGGTGCGATCTTGGTTGTGATGTTATTTTACGTGTTTTGAGACCCCGAGTAGGTCTAAGTTACGAGTGAGTTTCGAACCACCATAGCATGTTGAAGTTGGTAAATTTTTTCTGGTGCTAGTATGCTTCACGATTGTGAAGTAAATCGTGCGACCGCGAAAAAGGAGACTGACAAGAGAAGTTTAGTTCTTCGCGGATGTGATAGGAGGGTCGTGAGCATGGAGAAGACACTGGAGGCCAGAGGGATTTTTGTCACGACCCAAAACTCAACATGTCGTGATGGCGCCTATCATAGAACTAGCTAAGCCGACAATCATAAATAACTGCGCTTTTGAATTTGAAAACATGATGAAATAAGTTCAACAGTGAAATTCTTATAAATAATCGATAAGAAAATACCGTGACTCAATACAAAATCCCAAAAATCTGGGTGTCACTGAGTACATGAACTCGTAAAATGTCAACGCAGTCAAATTGCTAATACAACTGTCTAGAAAGATAAACCTATGGTAAATATCTGAAAGAAAGGAGAGTCAAGGTCTGCGGACGCCAAAGCAGCTATCGTAAAAATCTCCAAGCAGATGAAGCTCCAAATCTAGCAACCGCCATGCCTAGAAGTACCTGGATCTGCACACGAAGTACAAAGTATAGTATGAGTACAACCCACCCAATGTACTCATAAGTAACATGACTAACCTTGGGCTAAAGGTAGTGTCGAGCTCAAAAAGGTACAATCCAAATCCAGATAATAACAATGCAGATACGATAGGAAAATAACAATAATAACTCAGAGAAAAATCTCAGGTATTTAACAATTTGAGCTCAACACGGATAAAATATACCAATTATGATTAATATGGGGTATGTTACATCTCGATATTTACATGTCAAATATGCATGTGAACTGTAATAGAACACAGTGATAAAGCCATATACTCATACTCTCGGAATATTCAACCTTAGTCAGCACGCTCAATCACTCAGCACTCGACACTCGCACTCGGCACTCATACTCATGGGTACCTGCGCTCACTGCTCGACGTTAGACTCCGGAGGAGCGGATCTTGCCCAACCACTAAGATAAGGCAATCATGGCATGCTGCGGCGTGCAGTCCGATCCCATAAATATCACTCACAATCAGGTCTACGGCCTCACTCAATCATCAATCTCTCCAGTCTCTCGGTTTCGCAAAACTCATGCTAATCAGCCCAAAACAATGATACATGATGTAAAAATGAATGATAATAGAGACTGAGATATGATATGCAAATGACGAATGCGACTGAGTATATAACTGCAATTTAAGCAAATAACTCGACAACAAAAATGACCTATGTGGGTTCCAACAGTACCAACATATAGCCTAAACATGATTTCTAACATGAATAACAACTCAATTTCTCTAACACATGGGGAATATATAAATAATAACAAAACTAGATAACTACACAGCTTCACCGAATGAACCGAGTCACAATTTCTACGTTGTACGCCCACACACCCGTCACCTAGCATGTGCGTCACCTCAACACCCACATAAAACGTAGTTCAGGTATTCATAGACTCAGAACCAAGTTTAGAAGTGTTACTTGCCTCAAATCGCGCAAATCCCTACTCCAACAAGTCCTTGCCTCGCGAATCGGCCTCCGAACGACTCGAATTTAGCCACAAACAACTAAATACAATTAGTACAAGCTATAGGAATCGATTCCATACGATAAAGCTAAGTTCTTTAGCCAAAGTCAAAAAGTCAACCCCAAAGTCAACCTCGGATCCATGTCTCAGAAATCCGACAAAATTAAGAAAAAAAATCCAAAAACCCATTTAACAACGAGTCCAACTATACAAAAATTACTCAATTCTGATCTCAACTCGACCTTCAAATCCTCAAATTATAGCCTATGAAGTTTCACAAATTTTCCGGTAGTGCTCTTTTGCTTTTTCAAGCTATGAATGTTGAGATCAGGTTGAAGAGTGAAAGGGACGAAGTGGTATGAAGTTGCTTGAACCTAGCGCTCGGGAGGTTGTGCTTGACCTTTGTCAATGTCAGTCAACTAAGTAGGGCCTTTTCCTTTTTGTTTGAATAACCTATTCTCATTATCTTTAATAAGTAAAGTAGGCAAACCTATAGGTCCTTAGTAGCATTGACAAAGAAGAAGGAGCAGGTTAAAAGAAAGCGAATCTTTCTATTTTTCTTATATTAAATAACAATATAAAATAGAAGAAAATTTCTTATTATTATATATAGGCCACAAGCAACCCTTCCTCATGATCGGAGGTGCAGATTTTTCCATCCCAAAACATTAATTAAATGGTAAAAACAATGATAGATTCATGTATAACAACCAAATCTGAGTTAGAATCACTTATCCCAATTAACTCCAAGATTCGCCCAAATCTTAGGTCTCTAGCTCAAAATATGAAAATGGGTTCAAACCCTCGATTTTGATATTTAACACTGCTGCCCAGTGATCCCTTTTTGCCATCGCGGAAAATCCCTCGCGATCGCGACAAACAAAAAGTTGCTATTGTCAAAATGTCCTACGCAAATGTGGAAACCTATCTATGAATGCGATATACAGAATCTCAAACCAACAAGATCGCGTACTCCAACTCACGATTGCGAAGAACAATCGCGTGTGTTTCCCATGCCTCCCTCTTACTTCTTTGTGGACGTGCCCCAACACCCACGTTCGTGATGCATAAACAACCAAAGCTCCGCGATAGCAGACCAATTCTCGAGATCACATAGACCAACTCCACCAATCACCCAAACAAGCCTTCACGATTAACGGACCTTGTCATGCGATCACATATAAGAAAACCAAATACCTAAACATCAGCAATCCCATAAGGCCAAGCTCAAGTTTGAAACCAATCCGAATCTCACCCGAGGCCCCTGGGTCCCCATCCAAACATACCAACAAGTCCGAAAACATGATACGAACTTTTTTGAGGCCTCATATCACATCAAACAACATCAAAAACATGAATCTACCCCAATTAAAACCTAATGAAACTAATGAATTTCCAACTTCTACAATCGATGCCGAAATCAAAAAACCAACTCCGATTGACCTCAAATTTTGCACACAAGTTATAAATGACACAAAAGACCTATTCCAACTTCCGAAACCAAAATCCGAGCTCGATGACCACAAAGTCAACTCTCGGTCCAACCTCTCAACTCTCAAAACTTCAACTTTTCCAACTTTTGCCAATTCAAACAAAAATCACCTATGGACCTCCAAATCTATATTCGGACACACTTCTAAGTCTAAAATCACCATACGGAGCTATTGGAACCATCAATACTCCATTCCGGGGTCATTTACACATAAAGTACGGTCACTCTTCCAACTTAGGCTTCCAACCTTTGGACTAAGTGTCTCAATTTATTCTAAAAGATTTGTCACGCCCCACCTGGCAGGTCCGCGACAGGGGCACTGGGCCCCGCTCACCGGGCACCGGCGTACCCACCATATCTGCTTACCTTCCTTTTTATTTTACTTCCTGTCTTATTATTTCAAACAAAAACATCAGTTGATTGGACCTCCTGGTCCGTGACACACTCCGTGCGCATACATACAGGTACAATCTTGTGGAAACATGTTACTGTATTTTAGACAATAGGTTTACAAACATACATAATAATATCAACTCCACATACTACTGACATTGTCTAATGAGCCTCTATGAGAATAGACATAAACATTCTATGTCGGAACAGGGCCACGACATGCCCAAAATGTGTCTAACATAGGCATACCAAAATGTAGCAAGTCTGGAGGAAGAGTCTTGCTAGTATCTGCTGGAACGATGGCCTACTGCGGTGGGGGAGCTCCGTCTACCAATCTATTAGGACCTGCAGCACGATATGCAACGTCCACAAGACAAGGACATCAGTACGAAAAATGTACTGAGTATGTAAAACAGGAATGCAAATGTGAAAGCAGTAATAGAGCTTCATGAAATTAAACAAATAACTCATAACAAGGGAATTTCCTCAACGGGTGGCTAACCACGACTTGTAATTATGAATTCCAATTCCCATTATTACATATGTATATATATATATATGTTCTCCCCTTTTAAGGTTTGCCATTTTCATATCTATTTATGGTTACCGATATCACCTTACGAGTCGTTACCTGAGACCCGATACCGATGCCGCTGCGGGCTTGTCATTTTCATATCCATTTATTGTTACTGAAAATCATTTACGCGAACGTTACCACATACAATCACATACGCCTCCATGGGCTCATTATCATCATACGCCTCTGTGGGCTCATCATCATCTGCCTCTATGGGCTCATACCCGGTTGTACCAGGCTCGGTCATATCATATGCCTCTGGGGGCTCATACCCGGCCGTACTAGGCTTGGTCATATCATATTCAATCACATACACACATCATCATACACACGCAACAGATCACAAGTTTACTTATGTCTTATGTTCTTGACTTGTTATATTTATTGCTCTTTCCTCCTCATAAAAATTAGACTACCTTCTTAACAATGAAATTATGGGACTCAAGGGCTTCCATCAACCTCATTACCGTGAAGCAACAATAATCAATTCATGAAGGGAAACAACATACGCAATACTAACTTCTAAGAATAGAGTATTATTTGGGGCTCATTCGGGCCTTGTATCCAGTGGGAATCGTGCAAAGAAGGAACGGTATAGTCTTACATACCTGGTGTTTATTGCGTTGGCTCTCAGGCTACGCAATTTGCCGCAATTCTTTAATCTACAATTAAAGAATAGCTCAATGGTTACTTGCTACGCTTGATAGCTATTATTAACAAAATTCCCCAAATTTCATGTAGTGATTCTCTCTATTTTCTTCCCTTAAGCTTCTTTAAATGTATTTACGGCACATGCAACCTATTTACACCACACTCATGATTCATTTTGCTTAACTTTACTTATTTGACTCTGCAGCTCCTAGTCATCTTCTACTAAGTTCTCACAAGCATGTAACCCACCTACCATGAACATTTTAAGGGAAAACCACATGGAAGGGAGTAGTAACTTACCTTGCATGCGAATTATTCAGCCTTCTTCCCCTATTCCTTAATTATCTAGGTCCTTGCCTTCAATGGTGCTCGTAGAAGGAGGAATTTCAGCTAGGGTTCCTCTATGTTCTTCAATTCATTGTTTCCTTTCTTCAATCTAGGGTTTGGAAGAGAGGAATTTGGGTTGCTTTGATGTAAGGGCTTGGGAGAAGTCTTTGGGGCTTTTCTGCTCTGTTTGGACTTAGAAAAATGAAGAAGGGACGGGTTTTGGGTCCCTTTTATAAGCCTAGGTGTAAGTGACACTCGGACCTGACAAATGTCAAAAATGCGATCGCATACCCGCCGCAGATAGGGTATGTGATCCGCATTTTGGTCGTAAATCTCACCTCAAAAATCTGTTGCATTATGCGATGCAAAAGGGCCAGAATGCGGTTCGCATTTCCAAAATGCGATCGCATTCCGGTCGCATTTTGGACATTGGTTTAGCCCAGTGTTCTGCTTCATTCTGCGGCGGGGGTGTCAATTATGCAGTCCGCATTTCAGTTCTGCGGTCCGCATTCTGGTCGCATTTTTGGAACCACTTCAGCCCAGAACTCTGTTCCATTCTGCGATGGAACATGTCAATTCTGCGGTCCGCATTTGTGTTATGCGGTCCGCATTTTGACCGCATTTTTGACGCTTTTGTTCTTTTCCTTAATTTTAACCATTTTCCGGGTTCTTGGTCTCCTTTATGTAAACTACCCTTCAGTGTAATTCAATGTACGCATTTACGGGGTGTAACAACATCCCCGGAACAAAACCAACTCGGCAAGTCACATAACAACATATAAACATAAAATAAGCAATAAATGGGGGAACAAGGCTACAATTCTCAAACGACCGGCCGTGTCATTATATTCTCCCCCTCTTAAACAAATGTTTGTCCTCGAACGGGTCTAGAGTCATACCTGGAGCCTCAAATAGGATGAACGGGTCTAGAGTCATACCTGGAGCCTCAATAGGTGTGGATATATGCTCCGCATCTCCCTCTCGGTCGTCCAAGTAGACTCATCAACTGGCTAAACTCTCCACTGCACCTTCACTGAAGCTATATTTTCGACCTCGACTTTCAAACTTGCCGACACAAAATGGCCACCAACTCCACATCATAATTAAAATCCCCATCTAGTTGAATCGTGCTGAAGTCCAAAACATGAGACGGATCGCCAAAATACTTTCGGAGCATGGAAACATGAAACAATGAATGAACACTCGATAAACTAGGTGGCAATGCAAGCTTGTAAGCAGCCTCTCCAATCCTCTCAAGCACCTCAAAAGGGCTAATATACCAAGGACCCAACTTTCCATTCTTCCTCAACCTCACAACACCCTTCATAGGCAAAACTATGAGCAATACCTTCTCCCCCACCATGTAGGAAAAATCATAAACCTTCTGATTGGTGTAACTATTCTGTCTAGACAGCGCCATGCGAAGCCAATCCTGAATCAACTTAATCTTTTCCAAAGCTTCCTCAACCAAGTCAGTACCCAATAGCCTAGCCTCACCCGAGTGAAACCAACCAATCAGAGACCGACAGCGCCTCTCATAAAAGGCCTCATACGGAGCCATCTGAATACTCGATTAGTAGCTGTTATTGTAGGCGAACTCGGCAACTGGCGGGAACTGATTCGAAAAACCCCAAAATCGATGACACAAGTTGTGTAGCATATCTTCCAATATCTGAATGGTGTGCTCGGACTGTCCGTCTGTCCGAGGGTGGAATGCTGTACTCAACTCAACCCGTGTGCCTAACCGCTGCATTGCTCTGAGGAATAGGTAGTCCCAACTGAAATGAAATGCACGGATTTAAACCGGTCCAGAATTACCCAAATAGTAACAAATTTCCTCAAAGTCCGTGGGAGCCCAATTACAAAGTCCATGGTGATATGCTCCCATTTTCACTCAAGAGTCTCAAGCCTATGGAGAAAACCGCCCGGCCTTTGGTGCTCTTACTTCACCTGCTAACAATTTAATCACCAAGCTACAAACCCCACTATATCTTTGTTCATTCTGCTCCACCAATAGTGCTGCCTCAAGTCCTAATACATCTTCTCAGCACCCCGATGAATGGAATACCTTGAATTGTGGGCCTCCTAAAAAATCAACGCACGTAGCCCATCCATATTTTGTACACAAATCCGACCTTGCATCCGCAAAACCCTATCATCCCTAATAGAAACCTCATTGGTGTCACCATGCTAAACCGTGTCCTTAAGGACAAGCAAATAGGTGTCGTCATACAGATGCTCTCTAAGACGATCATATAAGCAAGGCCGATAAAACACGCAAGGTAGAACTCGACTAGGCTTGGAAACATCTAACATTACGAAATGATTGGCCAAGGCCAGGACATATGATGCAAGCGGACTCTCACCAATAGGAATGTATGCAAGGCTACCCATACTCACCGCGTTTCTACTCAAGGCATCAACCCCCATATTGGCCTTCTTGGGATGATATAAAATGGTAATATCATAGTCCTTTAGCAGATCCAACCATCTCCCCTTCCTTAAATTTAGATCCTTTTGTTTGAACAAGTTCTGAAGACTCCAATGATCTGTCAATACCTCACAAGACATGCCAGAGAGATAATGCCTCCAAATCTTCGTGTAAGAATGATGGCTGCCAGCTCCAAATCATGAACAAGGTAGTTCTTCTCATGAGGCTTTAACTGGTGTGAAGAATAAGCAATCATTCTACCTTCCTGCATCAAGAAACACCCAATACCAATATGAGAAGCATCACAATACACTGTATAAGAACCCGATCCTGAAGGTAACACTAGAACTGGAGCTGTTGTCAAGGAAGTCTTGAGCTTCTGAAAGCTCTCTTCACAGTCATCTGACCACCTGAATGGAGCACCCTTCTGGGTGAACCTGGTCAAAGGCGCTATAATGGACGAGAAACCGTCTACGAAACGATGATAATATCCGACTAAGCCGAGAAAACTCCGAATATCAGTAGTTGAAGATGGTTTGGGCCAACTCTGAACCGCCTCGATCTTTTTCGGATCCACCTTAATCCCCTCACTGGACACCACATGTCCCAAGAATGCCATCGAACTAAGCCAAAAATCACACTTGTTGAACTTGGTATAAAGCTTCTCCTCTCTCAACCTCTATAGTACAATCCTCAGATGCTGTGCATGCTCCTCCTAGATACGTGAGTACACCACGATATCATCAATTAATACTAGGACAAACAAATCAAGATATGACTGGAACACATTGTTCATCATATGCATGAATGTTGCTGGGGCATTGGTTAGGCCAAAAGACATTACAAGGAACTCATAGTGACCATAACGGGTCCTGAATTCCATTTTAAGAATATCCGAGTCCTAAATCTTCAACTGGTGATACCCAAACCTCAATTCAATATTAGAGATCACTCTAGCTCCCTGAAGCTGGTCAAATAAGTTATCAATGCGTGACAAAGGATACTTGTTCTTAATTGTAACTTTGTTCAACCGTCTATAGTCAATGCATATCCGCATAGTACCATTCTTCTTCTTCACAAACAGAACTGGTGCACCTCAAGGTGACACACTAGGCCTAATGAACCCCTTATCATGAAGCTCATGAATCTGTTCAATTCCTTCAACTCTGGTGGTGCCATATGGTACGGAGGAATAGAAATGGGATGAGTTCCCGGCACCAAGTCAATACCAAAATTAATATCCCTGACGGGTGGCATGCTCGATAGGTCTGCAGGAAACATATTTAGAAAGTCTCGCACTATCAGAACAGAATAAATAGTAGGAGTATCGGCACCAACATCCCTCACAAAGACCAAGTATGAAAAACACCCTTTCCCAACCATCCATTGGGCTTTCAGATATGAAATCACCCTATTGGGTTCATAGTCCAGAGAACCTATTCACTCGATCCTAGGTAACCCTGGCATTGCCAACATCACGGTCTTGGCGTGACAATCTAGAATAGCATGACACAGCAAAAACCAATCTATGTGTAGAATCAAGTCAAAGTCAACCATGCTAAGTAATAAGAGATCAGCTCTAGTCTCCAATCCCTCAATAGTCACCATACACGACTCATACACATGATCCATAATAATAAAATCGCCCACTGACGTAGATACATAAATAGGTGAAACTAAGGACTTACAGGGCATATCCAAATGACAAGAAAAATATGATAATACATATGAATAAGTGGATCTAGGGTCAAATAATATGGAAGCATATTTGTGGCATACTAAGACAATACCTGTGATCCCTGCGTCTGAAGTAACGACATTTTGCCTTGCAGGGAAAGCACAACGTCGAGCCTGACCGCCTGATCGGTCTTCCCTTCTAGGGCAACCTCTAGCTGTCTAAGCCCCATCTCGAGCTGGCTGGGCGGGTGGCGAAGTAACTTGTGCGGAAGTCATATCCTTACCGCTTTACTAAACTAGACCTCCAAAAAGACGGGTACACTGCCTCCACATATGTCAAAAAATTCTACGTACTTGAAGTAACTCCCGATAGTGGTGGAGACTGAATCGAACCTCGAGAGCTAGAATAACCACTAGAAGGACCTGATATAGATGAACCCTGAATTGATGGAGCACGAGATGAACTCTGAGCTGGAAGGGCATTGAGAGAACTAACCTAGACGAGCATTATATAAACCATAGCTAGCTGATGCATCACGATGAACAAGACAAGTCATTTGAGCGAGCCAATAAGGACGACCCCTGCCGTGGTGGGACTGCCCTCTAGAAGAAACACCGCTAAAACCACCCGAACCATGAGGTCTGCTCATGCTGCTGACAATGGACCTGCTCTAGCCGACTAGCAATATCAACCACCTCATCAAACCTATCACCTGATCCAATCTCCTGAGTCATGACAAAGCGCAGTCCGTAGCTGAGGCCATTAATGAACCTCCTATTCCTCTCCCTCTCCGTGGGGACCAACCAAATTGCATGACCGTCCAACTCTGAAAATCTCATCTCATACTAGGTCACGGACATACCCTCGTGGCGTAACTGCTCAAACAACCTACACAACTCCTCTTAGTGGGTCTATGGAAAAAAACTTCTCCAAGAAGATAATAGAGAACTCGTGCCACGTAAGTGGTGCAACACTGACTGAACTGCTCAAGTCATAATCCTCCCACCATTTGAAGGCTTGCCCCCATAACTGAAAAGTAGTAAATGAGACTCCGCTAGTCTCTAGAATACCTATCATGCGAAGAATTTGCTGGCATCAGTGTATGAAATCTTAAGCATCCTCTTATTTAGCCCCACTTAATCATGAAGGCCTGAGCCTCCCAAACTGCTCTATCCTCTTTTGCTCCTCGTCACTCATCGATGGACCCACCTAGGCCTGAACAACTGCAATCGGCCAGGCTGGTAGTACCCCCAGTGTCTGAAGTCCCTAAACCACCTACTTTGGAATACAGGCGGCGGGAGTCAGAGCACCTCCCCCGGCCTGAGAAGTGGCTGGTGCGTCCTGAATTGAAATAGCCTGAACATGGCTAGTGCATACAATCAATATCTAGGCCAAAGCCTCTTAATGGCCTGGAATCACAATGGGCACCTATGACGCTTAAGCTGGTCCCATCGGCTCAACCACATCTGGTGTTTGCTTCTGAGCTGGAGCAATTGGTGGATTAACATGTGCTTCCCTAACTTCTGTATGAGTTACACCTCGGCCTCTACCGCTCCCCGACCTCTTGCAACCTTAGCTGGTGGTACTGATGGTCGTCCGCCCGATCATATGGCACGTGTTCTCACCATCTATGAGAGAATAGAGAACAAAAGTTTAGTTTCCTGAATCACAAATCTGCACGACAATATACAAGAAATTGAAGTTTTCCTAAGGGTTTGGTAGCCTCTCGAAGATAAATACAGATGTCTTCGTACCGATCCACAAGAATCTACTACACTTGCTTATGACTGATGAAACCTATGTAACCTAGGTCTGATACCAACTTGTCACGATCCAAAACTCAATATGTTGTGATGGCGCCTATCATAGAACTAGGCAAGTCGACAATCATAAATAACCACGCTTTTGAATTTGAAAACATGATGAAATAAGTTTAACAGTGAAATTCTCATAAATAACCGATAAGAAAATATCGTGACTCAATACTAAATCCCCAAATTCCGGGTGTCATTGAATACATGAGCTACTAAAATATGAACACAATTAAACTGCTAATACAATTGTCTAGAAAGATAGAACAATGCTAAATAACTGAAAGAAAGGAGAGCCTAAGTTTGCAGACGCCGAAACAGCTACTTCAAAAGTCTCCAAGCATATAAAGCTCCAAATCTAGCAACCGCCGTGACCAAAAGTACCTGGTTTTGTACACGAAGTGTAGAGTGAAGTATGTGTACAACCGACCCAATATACTCAATAAGTAACAGGACTAACCTGATGCAATATAAAAAAATTTATTTGCATCATAACCTTGGGCTGAAAGCAGTGATGAGCTCAGAAAGGTACATTCCAAATCCAGATAATAATAACTCAGATATAGCAGGAAAATAAAAATAAATACTTAGAGAAAATCTCATAATTAGTTTATAGACAGTTCAGAAATGTAGACATGTTTTTAGGTATTAAATAGTTTATGATCAATATGCATAAAATATGCCAAGTATGACAAATATGAGGTATGTTACATCTCGATATTTACATGTCAAATATTCATGTGAACTGTAATGTAACACAGTGATAAAGCCATATACTCATACTCTCGGAGTATTCAACCTCACTCAACACATTAAATCACTCAACACTCTCAATCACTCGACACTCACAATCGGCACTCGCACTTATGGGCACCTGCGGTCACTGCTGGTATGTCAAACTCCGGAGGGGTGGATCCTGCTGAAGTGCTATGCTAATATAAACCAATCATGGCATGCTGGGGCGTGCAGTCCGAACCCTTAAATATCACTCACAATCAGGCCCTCGGCTTCACTTAGTCATCAATATCTCCAGTCTCTTGGGGTCGCAAAACTCACGTTAATCAGCCCAAAACAATAATACATGATGTAACAATGAATGATAACAGAGACTAAGATATGATATGCAAATAATGAATGCGATTGAGTATATAACTACAATTTAAGAAAATAAATTGACAACATAAAACGACTTCCGTGGGTTCCAACAGTACCAACATATAGCCTAAACATTATATCTAACATGAATCACAGCTCAATTTCTCTAACACATGGGGAATACATGAATATTTACAAGAGTAGATAACTGCACAGCTCCACAGAATCAATCGAGTCACAATTTCTACACTGCACGCCCACATGCCCGTTATTTAGTATGTGCATCACCTAGACACAAACCACATAACACGTAGTTCAGGGGTTTATACCCTCAAAACTAAGTTTAAAAGTGCTACCTACCTCAAACCGCACAAATCCTTACTCCAATAAACCCTTGCCTTGCAAAGCGGCCTCCTAACAACTTGAATCTAGCCACAAACAACTTAATACAATCAGCACAAGCTATAGGAATCGATTCCATACGATAAAGCTAAATTCTTTAACCAAAGTCAAAAAGTCAACCCCAGGCCCACGTCTTGAAATCCGGTAAAATTAAAAAAATCCAAACTTCCATGAAGTTTCCAACCATACCAAAATTACTCGATTTCGATCTCAACTCGACCTTCAAATCCTTAAATTATACTGTATGAAGTTTCACAAATTTTTTCCCATTTTTCCAACCCAAAGCACTAATTAAATGGTAAAAGCAATGATAGATTCATGTATAATAACAAAATTTGAGTTAGAATCACTTACTCCAATTAAGTCCTTGAAAATCAATTCAACATTCCCCCAAATTCGAGGTCTCTAGTTCAAAATATGAAGAATTAGTTCAAACCCTCGATTTTGATATTTAACACTGGGTGCCCAGTGATTCCCCTATGCGATCGCGGACTCCCTCTCGCCATCGGGAAGGACAATTATATGGGCTTCCCATGCCTCCCCCTTCCTTCTTTGCAAACGTGTCCTAACACCCGTGTTCGCGATGTATAAACAACCAAAGCTCAGTGATCGCAGACCATTCTCGCGATCGCAGACCAATTCTTGCAATCGCATAGACCAACTCCATCAGTCACCCAAACAAGCCTTCTCGATCACGGACCTTCTCACTCAATCGGGTATAAAGTAACGATACATGAACATCAGCAATCCCATAAGGCCAAACTCAAGTCCGAAGCCAATCCGAATCTCACCCGAGGCCCCCCGAACCCCATCCAAACATACCAACAAGTCGTAAATCACAATACAAACTTAGTTGAGGCCTCAACACATCAAACAATATCAAAAACATGAATCACACCCCAATTCAAGCCTAATGAAACTAATAAATTTCTAACATCTACAATCGATGCCGAAACCTATCAAACCAACTCCGATTGATCTAAAAGTTTGGAAACAAATCATAAATGACATAAGGGGGACCTATTACAACTTCCGAAACCAAAATCCGAGCCTGGTGACCGCACTCTTGATCCAACCTCTCAACTCTCCAAACATCAACTTTTCCAACCTTCGCCAATTCAAGCCAAAATAATCTACGGACCTCCAAATCAATATCCGGACACACTATTAAGTCCAAATATCACCATAGAGAGCTATCAGAACCATCAAAACTCCATTCCGGGGTCATTTACACATAAGTCAACATCCATTCACTCTTCCAACTTAGGCTTCCAAGCTTGGGACCAAGTGTCCCAATTCATTTTGAAACATCCCCAGAACTAACCAACTATCTCGTCAAGTTACATAACAATTAATGAGTATATAATAAGTAATAAATAGGGGAATTGGGCTATAATAATCAAAATAACCGGTCGAATCGTTACAATTTTGTTCAACACGAATGCGACAAAGCGGTTGCAAATGCGAGGAAGAGGAAGTTAGGAGGTTACTCTTATTGAACGGGGCTGGGTGACCGCGAAAACAACAAAGTGGTCTAGAGCTGACAGGACTTGACGTTCGCGAACGTGACTAGGGGTATGCAACGTGAAGGGTTGGGTGTTAGTAGTCTTTGAGAACTCGACTGGGTGTCCGCGAATGTGATGAAGAGCCTTTAGATCATATTTCATGTATATGTTTGAATTTAGGCTTGTAAATTCATGAATCGAGGTAAAGTAATGTAGGGATTTTGAAACAAAAATGTAGAAATAGTATTTTTTGAGTTTTGACCATGAAATTGGACATAAAATTAGGAGTAAATTATATATTCGAGTTTTTCATGCTATGGGTAACATTAAATCTCGAGAAAACATTTTTTTTGAACTTTAGTGCAGAGTTGGAAATTATTTCTAATTGATGAATTATGGGTTCTTGAGTATGTTTTGATGGGTTTGCATGTTCTTTGACTAGTTTCGGGTTGTTCAATTTTTGTTTGAGGTACTGGAGCAGTTTTGGAGCCAATATCAGATATAAGAGCAAGGTAAGTATCTTACCTTACCTTGTAAGAGAGAACTTATCCCTGTAGGTATTGTATTTGCTATATGCTGTGTTATGGGAGATACCTACGTATGAGTTGATGAGCATCTGTGCATATGTTAGATTTTGATATGTCCGAGTAGACTTAGACTTACACAATATTTTAATTGCACTACTTGAATTAACTTGCATGTTTAAATACTTTAATTCATAGCCTGATACTAGACTTGGGTAGATTGCCGATATTGAGCTAAGCAAGAAAATTATGTTTTGATGAGGAAGGCAAGGTATTGGTGGAAGAGGCGTGTATTAGATGCATGTGGCAGACATACTTTCATAAACTCTTAAACCAGGATAGATAGAGGAACATCGTGCTTGGGGAGTTGGAGAACTCAAAAAGCCAGCATGATTTTGGGTTTTGTAGGCGTATTAAGGCTGAAGAGGTTGAGGAGGTGATGTGGAAGATGAGAAGGGGTATGCGACTGGGCCAAACGAGATTCTGTTGGAACTTTGGAAGGACACGAGTCAGGCATGTTTAGAGTGGCTTATTGGACTATTTAATGTCATTTTTAGGACGAAGAAGATGACCGAAGAATGGATATGGAGTTTGATAGTTCCATTGTACAAGAACAAGGGTCATGTCCAGAATTGCAACAACTATAGTGGTATCATGCTGCTAAGTCACACTATGAAAGTGTGGGAGAGGGTGGTGGAGAGGAGGGTGGGGAGAAGTGTGTCTATCTCAGAGAATTAGTTTGGATTCATGTAGAGGACTACTGAAGCTATTTATCATGTGAGGAGATATACAAAACAATATAGGGAGTGGAGAAGGACTTGCATATAATGTTCATTGACCTAGAAAAAGAATACGACAAAGTCTCAAGGGATGTTCAACAGAGATGTTTGGAGGCCAGAAGAGTTCCGATAGTGTACATTAGGTGATCAATGATATGTATAATGGAGCTAAGACTAGGATGAAGACTGTTGGAGAAGACTTGGATTATTTCCTAGTGATGATGGGGTTGCACCAAATATCAGCTCTTAGCCTATTTTTATTCACTCTAGCAATGGATGTGTTAATTCGACACATTCAAGGGGAGGTGCCATGGTGTGTGTTATTTGTAGATGACATAGTACTGATTGACGAGATACACTGCGGGGTTAACATTAGGGTGGAGGTGTGGAGACAGACCCTACAGTCTAAAGGTTTCAAGTTGATGTTACACCCTGTGCGTCCTAAGGTGACGTATAATAAATATGAGACTTTTTAATCATGAATAAAATGATTATAAATCCATAATATGACTATATATGATGTTTGGATATAAAATATAAAGTTTGGGAAAAATTGAATTTAAGTTGCGGAAAAACCGACTATGGATTTGCCTTGTAACGAAACTTTTTGAGAAATACATTTTAGGTGTTATATGAGGTCTTTTGAGAACATATTATATAAAAATTAAATTTCTTGGAATTTAGTTTTCAACACTCTTAACCGTTAATTCATATGACGTCCGGATAAAAAGATATAAGCATCTGAAGATGGGCCATTGCTAGGGCGCCAAGCTAGCGCTTCTTTGACTTTTCAAAAGTTGCTATATATAGGTTCTAGGTAGACTTTCTATTCATTTTTCCATATAACATGAACAGATAAAACCCATAAACATATCCTTAAGCTCTCTTCTAGGGTTTCAAAGAAGATTAACAACCGGGGTACGAAATCAAGAAGCAATAATACTAGAACGATCTCTACGACGTAAGTATCACTATATCACCTCTCTTTTTCGTCGTAGTTTGAGTTTTGGAAGGTACTTCATAGTTAATAAAATGCATACTTTCTGTATTTAATCTTTTAAATATCATAGAGGGTTGATAAATTCATTTTCTAATAGTTAGAACTCACGGGACGGTGATCGGAAGCAGCGAGTTTGATTTATTCTACTTTTATTGGACTGTTTTGTAGTCCACTCGTGTTGGCCTATTTTTCTTTTGATTTATGGAGGTTGGAAGGATTAAAGGGCGTGGAGAAATGCCACATGTTTTAAGGTAATAGGCTGGCCGCTTGTCGTTGCAATTTCAGGCTAATTGATAACTTGTTGATTGAGTGTGTTATGGTATATTTGGGGTTTTTGTTGTATTGAAGGTCCCAAATTGTAGTTAGGTTGTGTTTGAGTTGATGATTGTATTGTGTTGGTATCTCGCCTATAGTAGGCTTGAGGGAGCTGTAAAATCAGGGGTAGTGCTGCCCGTTTTATTTTAGAATTGAGTTATTGTTTGAGATACTTGATATACTAGCGCCATCTAAGTTGTACATGTATTTATTTGTTATAGGTTGGCACGCTAGTTGCCATGAGCTTGTTGTTGGTTGCATTGACGACTTGAGGTAGGTTAAGGCTATCCCTTCTTTCCTTTTGGCATGATCCATACGATATAACGAAACGAGCAAGCACGCAACTTTGATAAATAATTCTATTCTTAGAAGTAGAAGGGTTGCCTATGTTCTTGATTCCCCATATGTCCTACTATCATGTCGTCTGTTCATGGGTCTCATGACATTTTGACAGATTATATTGACTTACTTCGTTATGAATTGCATTCATTTATACATGTATATTGACCCATGACCAGATGTTGTTATATACACATACAATATATGTATATGGGGAATGGGGAAAGGTTATGGTGTTATATACACACCACCACCTGATTAGCTGGCATACATTGATGATTTCGCCCACTGAGGCCGAGATGATATAATGGGTTGCCTTCAGAGGCTTGATGATGTTATGTACGCATATACCTATGTATGATATGACATTTATACACATATGCATAACATTATAAATGTTTCATGATTGACAGAGCTATTCAGACTTACAGCTTGAGTCCTTTACTCCATGTTTCTTTCATATTTTGTATATACTGATTTTTATGCCTTATATACTCGATACATTATTTGTACTGACGCCCCTATTGCTCTGGGACCTGCATTCATGCCCGCAGGTGCAAGTAGACAGGCTGACGGTCCCCCTTCTTAGGATCGTTGCTCAGCGAGATTTGGTGTGCTCCATTTGATCTGGAGCTGCTATTGGGTTTTTGTATGATACTTTTGTATACATATATGGGTATGACGGAGAATAGTCCCGTCCTTTATATAGTTGTACACTCTATTAGAGGTTTGTAGACAGTAATGTATAGTTGGATAGCATGTGGCTTTGTCGGTTCGCCCTACCGTGTTCCATATATATATATATATATATATATATATATATGTATATATATGTATATATATATGTATATATATATGTCTTTTGATCATGTTTTCCCGCATATGTTATTTACATGAATCACTAGTTTATTGCCTAACGTTATGCCTAACCTACACTTATCTCATGCTTATATCTTAGACGTTTGCTTAGGGGTGTTCGACAGGTAGAACTCGGGCGCTAGTCGCGGCCCATCAGTTTGGGTCGTGAAAGAAGTGGTATTAGAGTAGTTCCATCCTAGGTTTGTCTATAGACTGTGTCTAGTAGAGTCTTTTTTATGAGTGTGTTGTGCACCACACTTATAAACAAGAGGCTGCAAGACATATAAGATGTTATCCTTTCTTCTTATCTTAGAACATGCAATATAAGGATTCATTTTCCTAATGATATGTTATGTTTTCTACGATGCCTAAGAAGGCTACAGCCACCCAAAAGGGCAAGTCTGTGGCTGATGAGACTACAAGTAAAGCGCCACGAGTTACCAGAGATCGGGGAGAGTCGCATAGTGAGACTCCAGCTTAGACTTCACATACCCTGCCCTCTCTAGAGGAGAAAGTAGGGGCACCAGCTCCAACGCCTGCTCCAGTACCCCTAGGTCCTCAGCTAGATGCATCAGGTCAGGAGATGACATATGCTATTCAATTATTGACTCGATTAGTGGTCGCACAGGCTCGGCGCCAGGAGGTAGTTATTAGTCATGCTGATAGGTCCATCAGTGCGAGGGTTCGTGATTTATTAATTTGGACCCTCCGGTATTCACTGGAGCAGATCCAAAGAAGGACCCTCAGGTATTTATTAATAGGATGCAGAGGACTTTGAGGGTAATGAAGGCCTCTGCGACCGAGTCAGTTGAGCTTGCTTCCTATGGACTTCGGGATGCTGCAATTAATTGGTATGAGTCATTAGAGTTGTTCTGAGGTGAGGATGCCCTTCCAGTAGTATGGCAGGAGTTTATAGAGGCTTTTATTCATCACTATTTGCCACTGGAGCTTAGAAGGGCCAGAGTTGATAGGTTCTTGACCCTTCGGCAGGGTAATACGAATGTTCGGGAGTACAACCTTCAGTTTGATTCTTTGGCTTTGTATGCTCCCACTATTGTAGCTAAGATGGAGGATCGGGTTCACCGATTCGTGATGGGGGCTGGAGCCTCACCTGCTTAATGACTGTATGTCTGTCTCACTTCAGCTACGCATTTTATTTCTCATATTCAGGCATACACTAAGTGTAGAGGAACATAAGTAGAAGCAAAGGGCCGGTCGTGAGCATGATAAGGGCCAGAGTAAGAGAGCGAGATCATTAGGTCCTTTTGGTGAGTTTTGAGGTGGTCAGAGACAGTAGTACTCGAGATATCCAGCCTATCTATCGGCTAATGCACCCTCTCAGTTTATCGGTAAGGGATTTGATCGCTCCATATATTCAGGGCTTATTCAAAGTTCCAGGGCCTCTAATTCTCAGTATAGGGGTAAGTCCAGTCAGATGAGGCCACCTTTGCTACGATGTTCTCAGTGTGGTAAGCGGCATGCCGGGCAGTTCTTGTAGGGTTGGGTGTGTGTTATACTAGTGGTTATCTAGGACATGTTATGAGAGCTTGTCTAACTAAAGGTGGTGCAAGTATAGTTCAGCCAACGGAATTTGTAGCTGGTTCATCATCATTAGTACTCCCCCTAGGCAAGGTTCATAGGGACTAGCCGGTCGTGGTAGAGGCAGAAGTGGAGCATCTAGCTTGAGCAGTCCTCAAAATCGCATTTATGCATTAGCGGGTCGACAGGATCAGGAGGCATCACCTAATGTTATTATAGGTATATTATCAGTTTCCTTATATGATGTATATGCATTGGTTGATCGAGGTTCCCTCTTATCGTACGTCACTCCATTGGTTGCTAGTAATTTTGGGATAGAACCTGAGTCAATTGAAGCTTTTGAGGTATCTACATCTGTTGGGGATCCAGTGATAGCTAGACGGGGATATAGAGATTGTACAGTAGTAGTTCATTGTCGTTCTATAGTAGAAGACCTGATTGAGTTAGATATGGTAGAATTTGATGTTATAATGGGTATGGATTAATTGGCTTCATGTTATGCTAACATTGATTGTAGATCAAATATGGTTCGGTTCTAGTTTCCAGGGGAGCCAGTTCCAAAGCAGAAAGGTAATACTGCATTGCCGAGAGGTAGGTTTATTTCCTATCTCAAGGCAAGGAAGATGATAAAAAAGGGCTATATTTATCACTTATTTCGGGTACAGGATATGAAAGCAGAGTCCCGACCCTTCAGTCTATCCTAGTGTTAATGAGTTTCCCGATGAGCTTCCCGGCCTTCCACCAGAGTGAGAGATTGAGTTTGCTATTGACACATTACCAGATACTCAACCGATATCTATTCCTCCTCATAGAATGATACCTGTAGAGCTGAGAGAGTTAAAAGAACAACCGAAGGATTTGCTTGAAAAAGGCTTTATCAGACCCAATACATCACCGTAGGGAGCAACTGTGTTATTTGTGAGAAAGAAAGATGGTTCCTTGTGGATGTGTATTGATTGCAGGCAGTTGAATAAGGCCACGATCAAGAATTAGTATTCGTTTATGAGGATTGATGATTTATTATCAGTTGTAGGGTGCCAGGTGTTTCTCGAAATAGACTTGAGGTCGGGGTACCATCAAGTAATGTATACAGAGAAAGATATTCCAAAGACAACATTTAGGACAAGATACATGCACTTTGAGTTTCGTGTTATGCCGTTTGGTTTGACCAATGCCCCAACAGTATACATGGACTTGATGAACCGTGTGTTTAGACCCTTTCTAGATTTGTTCATGATTGTATTTGTAGATGATATTTTGTTTAATTCTTATTCAAAGGTTGAGCATGTAGATCGTTTGCGTATTGTGCTTAGAGTTCTACAAGAAAGGAAGTTGTACGCAAAATTCTCTAAATGTGAATTCTGATTGAATTTTGTACCTTTCCTTGGACATATTATTTCAGGTAAGAGTATCTAGGTTGATAGGCAGAAGATTGAGGCAGTGAAGACTTGGCCTAGACCCACGACACCGACTGAGGTTCGTAGCTTCCTAGGTTTGACAGGTTATTACAGGAGATTTGCATAGGGCTTTTCTTCTCTTTCAACACCATTAACAAAGTTGACTCAGAAGACAACTATGTTTTAGTGGACTGATGCTTGTGAGCAGTGTTTCCAGGCATTGAAGAACAGGTTGACTTCAGCAGCGATTCTGACACTCCTAGAGGGGACCGATGGTTATGCTATCTATTATGATGCTTCGGGCGTTAGATTGGGTTGTGTACTGATGTAACATGGTAAGGTTGTAGCTTATGCTTCTAGACAACTAAGGAAGCACGAGAAAAATTACCTGACCCATGAGAGTTAGCCGTGGTGATTCATGCATTAAAGATGTGGAGGCACTATTTATATGTCATTCATGTTGATATCTATGCAGATCATGAGAGCCTTGAGTATGTCTTCAAGCAAAAGAAATTGAATTACGTCAGAGGCGATGGTTGGAACTCCTGAAAGACTATGATGTTGATATTTTATACCATCCAGGGAAGGCAAATGTAGTAGCAGATGCCTTAGTCATAGATCTACGGGTAGCCTATCGTACTTACAGCCAGAGAAGAGTGAGATAGCCCGTGAGATTCATCAGCTAGCAAATTTGAAGTTCGATTACTAGATTCAGGTGATACTAGAGTTACTATTTAGGACATAGCAACATCCTCTCGAGTAACTGAAGTGAAGAAATGCCAGTATGAGGATCTTGTGCTAGCTCAATAAAGTGATATAGCCCCTCAAAAGGAGAAGACACCATTTGAGATTATATGAGATAGAGTCCTCAAATATCGAGGTTAATTATGTGTTCCTAATGTGGCAGGGCTGTGCTAGCAGGTTATGGGAGAACTCACTATCCTCGTTACTCTATTCATCCAGGATCAACTAAGATGTATCATGATATCAGGGAAATATACTGGTGGGACGAAATGGAGAAGGATATAGCAGAGTTTGTTGCTCAGTGTTCTAATTATCAGCAGGTTAAGATTGAACATTAGAAACCCAGTGGATTATTGCAGGCCATAGAGATTCCGACTTCGAAATGGGAAGTAATTAATATGGATTTCATCATAGGATTACCTCGTATCCAGCATAAGTTTTATTCTATATGGGTGATTGTTGATAGACTTACAAAATCAGCCCATTTTCTGCTTGTCAAGACTATGTATTCAGCAGAGGACTATGCAAGGCTTTACATTAAGGAGATAGTACGACTTCATGGTGTCCCTATAACTATTATCTAAGATAGAGGTGCTAAGTTTATAGCTATTTTCTAGAGGTCATTCCAAAAAGGATTGCGGACTCAAGTAAGTCTTAGTACATCATTTCATCCTCAGATAGATGGTCAGGCTGAGCATACTATTCAGAAACTGGAGGATATTCTACGAGCTTGTATGATAGACTTCAAGGGTAGCTGGGATGATCATCTTCCTCTTATTGAGTTTGCATATAATAATAGCAATTGTTCTAGTTCAGATGGCTCCATACGAAGCTCTTTACGGATAGAAGTGTAGGTCACCTATCGGATGGTTTGAGGTTGGGGAAACTAAGATAGTAGGACCAGAGTTGGTACAACATGAAATTGATAAGATTAAGCTTATACGGGAAAGGCTATTAGCAGCTTAGAGTCGTCAGAAGTACTACGCAGAATCGACGATGAGACTTGGAGTTTAAGGTAAATGACTACGTATTCCTTAAGGTATCACCTATAAAAGG
The DNA here is from genome assembly GCA_002018475.1 of Nicotiana obtusifolia. Classification (NCBI taxonomy): domain Eukaryota; kingdom Viridiplantae; phylum Streptophyta; class Magnoliopsida; order Solanales; family Solanaceae; genus Nicotiana; species Nicotiana obtusifolia. The sequence goes on along the minus strand of MCJB01009987.1, from coordinate 93,952 downwards.
CGTTATGAGATTCAGTAAGGAAGAAAAGCTTAGCACTCGGTACATTGCACCTTATAAGATTACACAGAGTAGGCCAAGTAGAATATGAGTTAGACTTGCCTTCCAACTTGGAGTCTATACATCCAGTCTTTCATGAGTCTATGCTCCGCAAGTGTATTGGAGATCTTTCTAGAGTTGTTCTAGTTGATGATGTTCAGGTCACAGAGCAGCTATCATATGAGGAAGCTCCCATTGCTATACTAGATAGACTAGTTCGGAGATCGAGAACTAAGGATGTAGCTTCGGCTAAAGTACTTTGGAGAAACAAGAATGTGGAGGAGATGGCTTGGGAAGCTAAAGAAGACATGAAGACTAGGTACCCTCACTTGTTTCCTCTTTTGGAGGAGGATTGGACTGAGACTTCACAACCTTTAGGTACGTATAAGATACTGGATTCTTATGTTAGTTACTGTCATTGGTCGTGTGAGGCCATTGATGTTATTGATGATTGGGGCCCCATGAGGCTTTGTATTGTTGGGTTTGCTGCAGTACATGTTGGTAATAGTACCTTTATAGAGGAGACTCTGCCAAACTTTCTATAGATCTCTGGGAGTTTAACATTCGAGGGCGAATGTTTCTAAGGGGGAAGATTGTTACACCTTGTGCATCCCAAGGTGATGTATAATAAATATGAGACTTTTTAATCATGATTTGAATAAGTCTAAAGTCATAATATGAATATATATGATGTTTGGATATAAATATAAAGTTTGGGAAAAATCGGATATACGTTGTGAAAAAATCGACTATGGATTTGCCTTGTAGCTAAGCTTTTTGAGCAATACATTTCGGGTGTTATATGAGGCCTTTTGGGGAAATATTATATACCAAATTAAAGGTATTGGAACTTAGTTTCCAAATCTCTTAACCATTCATTCATACGACATCCGGATAAAAAGATATAAGCGTCTGAAAATGGGCCAATGCTAGGCTGCCAAGCTAGCACCTCTTTGACTTTTCAAAAGTTGATATATATAGGTGTTAGGTCGATGTTCTCTTCATTTTCCATATAAAACGACCAGAGAACACCCATAAACATAATCTCTCTTCTAGGGTTTCATAGAAGATTAACATCCCGGGTACGAAATCAATTAGCAATAACACTAGAACGATCCCTCGACCTAAGTTTTGCTATATCGCCTATCTTTTTCTTTGTAGTTTGAGTTTTGGAAGGTACTTCATAGTTAAGAAAATGTCTTTTCTGTATTTATGCTTTTAAATATCATGGAAGGTTGATAAATTTGTTTCCTAATAGTTAGAACTCATGGGACGGTTATCAGAGGCCGCGAGTTCGATTTATTCCACTTTTAGTGGACTGTTTTGTAGTCCACTCATGTTGGCCTATTGTTCTACTGATTTGTCGAGTTTGGAAGGATAAAAGGGCATGGAGAAATTTCACATGTGGTAGGGTAATAGGCTGGTCGCTCGTCGTTGCAATTTTAGGCTAATTGATAATTTGTTGATTGGGTGTGTTATGGTATATTTGGGGTTTTTGTTGTTTAAGGTCCCGAATTGTATTTAGGTTGTTTTTGAGTTGCTGATTTTATTGTGTTTGTATCTCGCCTATAGTAGGCTTGAGGGAGCAGTAAAATCTAGGGAAATGCTCCGTTTTATTTTAGAATCGAGTTAATGTTTGAGATACGTGATATACTAGCACCATCAAAGTTGTACATGTATTTCTTTGTTATAGGGTTGGCACGCTAGTTGCCATAAGCTTGTTGCTGAGTTGCATTGACGACTTGAGGTATGCTAAGGCTATCTGTTCTTTACTTTTGGCATGATCCATATGAAAGAAACGAGCAAGCACGCAACTTTCATAAATGATTCTTTTCTTAGAAGTACTAGGGTTGCCTATGTTCTTTAACGTAAAGGATACAATTAAAGAGAACCAAAATAGTCAAATACAGACTATAAGACAAGGAAGAATAAATCGTCTTGCCTATGTTCTTTTCCATAAGCTTGTTGTTGAGTTGCCTATGTTCCACCAATAACTCTTTTCAACATGAGATGTACAACAAGAATCACAATCGAGGTACCACCTTGTATACTACAAGAATCACAACCAAGGTATCGCCTCGAATACAACAAGAATCACAACCGAGGTACCGCTTCGTATACAACAAGAATCACAACCGAGACACCGCCTTGTATTCACATTTTTCAATTTCAATCGCAATCTTTTCTTATATCACCGCGGGAGCCTTACATTTAGTTTTAAAAATTATTTTTTTCGAATTATCTACCCACGAAATAGATGATCAAATAAGTCATCAATGCACGTCAATAGATACATGTTCTTCATCGTAACATTGTTTAACTGCTGATAATCAATACCCATGCGCATAGAACCATCCTTCTTCTTCACAAAAAAAACCGGCGTACCCTAAGGCGACATACTAGGCCGAATGAAACCCTTATCAAACAACTCTTGCAACTTCTCTTTTAACTCCTTCAACTCCACTGGGGCCATATGATATGGTAGAATAGAAATGGGCTGAATGCCCGACAATAAGTCAATGTCAAATTCGATATCTCTATCGAGCGACATGCCCGAAAGATCTGCCTGAAAATACATTTGGGAAGTCTCTCACTACTAGAACTGAATCAATGATAGGAGTATCAGCACTAACATCTTTCAAGAAGACTAGATAAACATCACACCCCTTCTCAACCATCCGTTGGGCCTTTAGAAATGACACAACCCTATTAGGAACATAATCCAAAGCACCCATCTACTCCAACCGTGGTAAACCTGGCATAGCCAATGTCACCGTCTTAGTGTGCAATGTAGAATAGCATGATAGGGTGACAAGCAGTCCATGCCCAAGATAACATCAAAGCTAGCATACAGAGCAATAATGATTAACTATGGTCTCAAAACCACCAATAACAACTAAACATGACCGATACACACAGTCCACAAAAATATAATCTCTAACAGGCATGGACACATAAACAGGAGAACTCAAAGAATCATGAGATATATCTAAATATGGAGCAACGTAAGATGACACATATGAATAAGTGGATCCTGGATCTAATAAGACTGACGCATCTATATGACAAATTGGAACCATATTGTGAGGAAAACATCCGATGCAATAGCCTCCGTCCTACCCAGAAAAGCATAGAATCTGTCCTGGCCTCCCCTTATAGGGCGACCTCTACCAGCCTATCCCCTACACCTAGACGGTTGTGCGGGCAGTGGCAACTGGGGAAACAACTATGGCATGTGAAGTTTGTGGACTTGGCTGAATCTGTGGAACCTGAGTAATATGTGGAGGTGCATCCCTCCTGAGCTGGGGCAGTAACTTACCATATGACGGGTATCACCACACTCAAAGAAAGCTCTCGGTGGGCGTGGCTGCTGGGACTGGCTTGGGCCTAGCCAGCTGGACTAACTGCTGAAGGCACCCTGTGCAAGAGGTGCATTGGAAAGTGGCTGAACAAGGTGTGCAACGTGAGACCTCAGAATAACCAGAGCACCACTAGAATCTGGAAGTGCTGAGTGGATCAGATGACTCATATAGCCTCTACCATGACGGGATGCAACTGGGGCGCGAACACCATTATATCTGCCAGAATCTTAAGCCCTCTTGGCCCCCTGTCCTCCCTCTCAGAGGGGTTTGATACCCTCTAACCTTCGCATGGTGTTTCCACCTGCTGGTATCTTTTTTCTGTCTCCATCTCTCAAGCCATGCTGAATCTAATACCATAGTTGATTCTCTCAATGAATCAACAGACTCGCTCTTTGACTGTGGAAACCAAGGCAGGTGCATGTATGGAAAAATCACTGAATCGAACAACATACTCTGAAATTGTCATAGTACCCTAGCGCAACTGCTCAAACTCTATGCGCCATGCATCCCGAAAGGTCTGGGGAACAAGCTCTCTCAATAACATCTCTGAAAACTGAGTCCTGGTAAGTGAAGCTGCATCGACTGGGCTACCCTACTTGTTAGCCCACCACCACTAATATGCTGCTCCTGACAGCTGAAAATAAGTAAAAGCAACTCCGCTCATCTCCAAAATACGCATGGTGCAGAGAATACAGTGGCACTTCTCTAGAAATCCCGTGCTTCCTCTGAAGCTAAGCCACTTAAAGTAGGAGGATAATACTTCTTGCACCTCTCCAATCTAAGCTGCTCTTCCTTAGATGTCGTTGACCAAACCTCGGGCTGAACTAGAATAACAGGCTGCGCTGACATAACCTTTAAGACCTAATCTACATAGACCCGCTGCTCTGGGGTATGGGCCGCGGGAGTCTGAGCTCCTCCTCCAATCTGGGATGTGGCTGGTGCAAGTGGAATCAGCCCCGCTTGAGTTAGAGTACCAAACATGCACAAGAACTGTGCGAGGGTCTCTTGAAGTGCAGGGGTGGCAACAAGCACCTCAGGTGGCTATCCCCCAACTGGAGCTACTAGTGGCTCCTCTGTCGTAGCTTGAGCAGGTGCTCAAGCTGCACCACATGCCCTTCCCCGGCCCTGCCCCAACCCCGGCCTCTCACGGCTTTAGTAGGGGCACAAGTGTCTGATCGTCGGATCCAGTAGTACATGCCTTTACCATCTGTGAGAGAATAGAAAGTTAAAGATTTAATTTTTGAGGTAAACTAATTCGCATGATAAAGAATCAAAGAAGTGGGGTTTTCCTAACAGTTCTGTAGCCTCTCAAAGATAAGTACAAACGTCTCCATACCGATTCGCAAAACTGTAATAAACCTACTTATGACTCATAGCAACTATGAACTTAGAGCTCTAATACCAACTTATTACGATCCCAATTTCTCACTTTAGGATGTTGTGATGGTAGCTAGTCTCTAAGACTAGGTAAGCATAACATTTAATAATAACTTAACAAGAATAATCAAACAAGAATACTAAAGTAAAATTGATAAAACTCATATAGTCTTCCAAAATAGAATCTCAATATCACTTCTCCCAGAACCCGTGGAACTGAGTCATAAACTCTACATAATAATCTAGAATGTCTACTACAACACTATTTGAATAAGAAATAACAAAATGAAATGATATGGAAGGTGGCTCTGAGGCCTACGAACACTGGACTAGTATACCTTGAAGTCTCTAAGAAAATAGCTAACAGTTAATCACATACGTCTAGCATGAGCGAACGTACTTGGATCTGTAGAAAAAGATATGCAGAAGTATAGTATGAGTATACCACAATGGTACCCAGTAAGTATCAAGCCTAACATCGATAGAGTAGTGATGACGCCACGTCAAGACACCTACTAGAACATAATAAACAAAATGAAAACATAATAATGAGAAGTAATGGAAGGCCAGGGCAAGACACCTACTAATGAGGCCAGGTCAAGATACCTACTAGGACATAATAAATAGAATGAAAACAAAATAAGTGATACGAAATAAGTTGATAACATAGACTAATGACAGAATTGTAAGCATAGAGTTAATGTAAAGGAAGTCATTAAAGAGAACCACAATAGTCAAATACGTACTATAAGACAATGAAGAGTAAGAGAAGCAAGAAGTGTTCCACCAATAAATCTAACAAGAATCACAACCGAGGTACTGCCTCGTATACAACAAGAATCATAACCGAGGTACCGCCTCGTATTCATATTTCTCAATTTCAGTCACAATCTTTCCTTATATCACCGCTAGAGCCTTAATTTAGTTTTAAAAATTATTTTTTCGGAAATAGCTACCCGAGTTTAGTTCCACTTTATCACACCGTGTGACTTCAAGTAGTTCCCTTACTAGCAACACGCGTATCAAGCCACCTTATCTCACCGCATGCATATCAACCCCAAGTCGTATACTACCGCATGTGTATCGATATCACAACATAATCATGACTCGCACCACAAGTGTCCGTATGCCACAAATTGCCAAAAGAATCAGAATATCAATGTTTCCCCTACAAAGAGCCCATGGCTCAACAACAATGGGTACAAGAACATCAACAATAAGAATGAATGTGAATTGCTCAATAAGGAAGATGTCTCAACAATTAACAAATTCACCTCAATATGATAACAACCTTCACAACTTCAACACCAATAACTCAAAAATGAGAGAGATAATGTGTGACCACAATATCAAATAAGAATAAATTACAATGGTAGAGAAAATATGTAATAATGACTTCAAATAGTGATAAATCAACAATGGAAGAGATAACATGTAACAATGTCTTCAAATAAGGATAAGTCAACAATAGAAGAGATATCATGTAGCAATGACTTCAAATAAGGATAAGTCAACAATAGAAGAGATAACATGTCAAAAAAGAGGCAATAACTTCAACTAAAGCATAAGATCAAGTATCAAGTAAGATGTAGAACAAGTGTTAACAAAGTCAAGCAAGGCATGTAAGGATATACTAACACAAGTAAGAGTAGATTTAAATGAGAATTAAAACATGATATGACAATTCAATTTAAGGCATGAAAATCATCTAAATAGCCTAAATCAGTCAAATACCACATATAACCCGTGTACCCCCTCATCACCTTGTGTACACGGATTTCACATAGCACAAATAACACAATCAATCCCAAGTCCTAAGGGGTAGTTCCCTCACGCAGAGTTAGGCAAGTCACTTACCTCAACTAGGCCAACTCAACCCTTGGAAATAACTTTTCCCTAACATCCCCCTCCACAAGGCTCAAATCTAACCAAAATTGACTTAATATCATCAAATAATGCAAGGGAAAACCATTACAATAGATAAAGCCATGATCTTTACACTTTTCTCAAAAGTAAACAAAAGTCAATCGGCGCTCGCCTGGTCAAAATCCAAGTTCAAGGGTAGATTCCGACTACCCAAATCCACGAGTCCATATATATGATTAGTTTCAAAATCCGAGTCCAAATCGACTCTCAAAACTCAATTTCTCATTTTTATCAAAAGCTTGACAAAGTTTCACAAATTTCCACTTTGATTCAAATGATTTTGATGTTAAATCAAACATATATTAATGAAATATAGTTGAGAACTTATTAGAATCACTTACATATTTGTATATGAAAATCCCCTCTCCAAATGGCCTCCTACCAAGTCTAGGATTCTAAATAAGAGAATGTGTTAAAAATCCCAACTCTCAGCCTTTTTGTTGAGCTGTAGATATTGCATTTGTGACACAGTGTTCTCATTTGCGAACCTTCGTAATTGCGGATTAGGGATCACATATGCAAACCTTGAAAACATCAACAAATATTGCAATTACGACAAAGGCTTCTCAATGGCAAAGCTGACTACTATTGCAAATGCGACCACACGATCGCAATTGTGAACCAGCCCTCAGGCTTGCTAACTTTGCAAATGCGAAGGAGAATTTGCATTTACGACATCTGACCACCCCTTGTCCCCTTCGCAATTGCGAGGCTGGTGCTCGCAATTACAATAACTGAGCACCATCGCACCGACATTTTTATTTTCAATTCAAACCATTCCTAAATATGTCCGAAACTCATCCGAGCCCTTGTGGCTCCAAACCCAACATCCACACAATTCTAATAATATCATTCAAACTCTCTCGTACGATCAAAACACAAAAATATCATATATAACTATGAATCTGATACCAAAACGCATAAATTTCAAAATAAATTTTAAGAATTTCTAGAATTGCAACTCATCATCCGAATCCTATCAATTCAATTCCAAATGATACCAAAATTTTCACACAAGTTCTAAATATAATAATGGACCTATTCTAAGTCCCAAAATCAAATTCCAAACTCGATAGCTAAAAGTCAACCTATGGTAAAACTTTTCAACTTCAAATTGCCAAATTTCGACAAAATAACACAAATCAACCTACGGACTTTCGAATTCAACTCCGGGCATACCCCCATGTCCAAAATCACAAAATAAAGCTATCAGAGCCATCAAAACACTGTTCCGAGGTCATTTTCACAAAAGTTAAGTTTGGTCAATATTTCTAACTTAAGCTTCTAAGTCAAGAACCAAAGGGTATAAGTCAACTTAGACTCTTCTCGGAATGAAAATAATCAACTCCGTAAGTCATAAAAATATAAACACACATGTATGAAGCATAAATCGGGGTAACGGGGTCCAACTATACAAAATGACCGGTCGGGTCTTCAAGGAGAGGCATACTAAGCTCACACCATTTATCAATGAACCAATATATCTTGGAGAAGTTATCCAACATAACCAAATTGTGAGGAAAATTCTAAGTATACTGCCCTCTTCATGGGACAACAATGTGAATGCAATCATTGAAGGAAGGAACCTAAACTCAATGACTCTTGACGATCTTATTAGAAACTTGGAGACATATGAGTTAAAGCTCAATCATGGTCATCTAGATCGACATTTTGCTGAACTATGCAAGACCAAGAACCTAGTTATCAACACCACTCAGAAGCAGGACATTGAACAAGATGATATAGAGACTACTTACCAGATGTTTCTAGCGAGCAATAAGGAAAGGTGGATTTCTGAAGAAAGGTGGTTCATTCAAACCTAAGGCTGTAGAGAAAAACAACACTGCTAGATGCTACAAATGTGGAAATAAAGATCACTTTACCCAAGCCTTCCCCTTGTAAGAAACTGAGTGGAAGAAGAACAATACTGTAAAAGGGAAAACATCAAAAAATAGACTGGGTTCCAGGACGGAGGATGACAAATAATGCTATGGACAAAATTATGAGAAAATTTAGGCATCCATGCAATCATATTCAAATGATGAGGTTGATGATGATGAAAGTGAAGATGAATATCAATCAGTGATGGCCAAGGAAGACAATGATTCAGAACTAGAAGATCTCCAGGAATTGATGAAAAATTTGAACTCTAATGCTGATGAGAAAGAAGAACCTGAGGTAATTTTTCAAGGCATCAAAAACAGAATCGCCACTAACTCTAAAATGAAATTAATCTCCTTGTCCGGTGTCCTGATTGATACATACCAAAAGATTTATGATAAAAAGGAACAATTAATGAATGATTGATGTTTGGCTATAAGTGTATATTTTTAGTAAATTGCTTAGCTTACATTTTAGTGTTTTAATGATTAATCGTGTGATGTATGAGCCTAACTGAGTGATTTTTATGTGTAAGACCATTGGAACGCATAAAGGAATGAAAGTTGCACAAAATGATGTTGAAGCACAACAAAAAGAGTATGAAAAGGCAAAAAATTAAAGCAAAGCAAGGGTACCTCACCCTAGACCTCATACCAACTGGTCTAAGGCACGCTCAAACTCGCCGAAAACTGGGTTGAGGCACACTCAACCATACTACAAACCAGGCCTCACGAGCTCTAAAGCTTGGTCCCCTAGTTCGCGAATAAATTATTTTCTAAGCAGTTTTGGACTTGGAGACTCCTACTCTAGCCTATAAATACCCCTAAACGTGATTATTAAGGAGGTTGGTAAAATTTGAAGGAGGCAAAGGCATAGAAACACAAACGGAGCACGAAATTAATTAATTCTTCCATCTTTCAAGTATTTATAACTTTTATGTTTAAAAACAATGGTTTGATTATTGTTGTGAACATGAGTGGCTACGAACTTCACGTTCTAGGGTTGTGGTTCCTTCATGACAATTGTTACTCGAAGATTGATTTCGGACTCTTGATTTATTGTATTGGTTTATTTATTCAATCTTGCGCTTAAGTACTTGATTGCTTGATCACCAATTAAATACTCTCTACACATCTAGAATTGAACTCGAAAGTAGGAATTCTAGATTGCACATAGGATTGAGTAGAGCAAGTTATTGAACCTGGGCATCGGGGAATAGATTTGCGATTAGGATAGACATATGGTAATTGCCTTGCTTGGTATTATACGGTAATTATAAATGCATTCTTATTGATTCTAATTCTATAGATATATAGGCTTTGGTTTAGCTTGAATAGTCGAGTAAGACTCGATGGATTATTATGAGCAATATTAACCCTGTCAGCCAACAAATTAGATAAATTTAATAGTCAATTCAAGCGAAGAATACAATAGGATTGTTAGATAGCCCATAACCCTATCATTTTCATCGCATTGATAACATAGAAATCTGCTCTTATTTTGTTTAGAGTTCACTTTGTTTTTATTTTTTAAATTAGTTTAGATTCAAATACTTCTAGGTTTATTTATTGTGTATATAATTAGGATAGTTTAATCTAGTTAATAGTTGATAACAAGTCATTGTGGGTTCGACATTTGACTTTTAGGTACTTTATTACTTGGCGACCGCGTATGCTTGAGTGTGCGTTTGGATGCAACAAGTTTTTGGCACTATTACCAGGGATTTAGAAACTAGCTACTTGTTTGAAATAAGCTTTTATTTATTTTTGTTCGAGATTTTTTTTACTATTTTTGAATTTACAGTTGTTCACATTGAATGTTCAGAAAAAGTAACAATTTGAACAATCTTCCTCCCCCTGATCCTTAACCTGAAAGACTCTTTCAAAAGTTAAGGAGGGAGGCGGAAGCAAGATGTAAAACTACAGCGTTAGGCATTATAGTCCAACCACACCCAACCGAGATGGTAGAGAATGATCAGAGGCCGGTGATTTAGGCCGCAAACCCTAGTCTCACGAAAATGAATCAAGCTATTAGGAAGCCTGACATAATTGGGCACTTTGAGCTAAAACATTACATGGTGCAGCTGATTCAATCCACATGGCAATTTGTGGGTTTGTTGAATGAAGATTCATAAAGGCACATACAAAATTGTTTTATGATTACGGATACATACAATTATCTGAATGTCTCCAAGGACTATGTGAAACTAACTTTGTTTCCCTTTTCTCTATTGGGGAAAACAAAGGAATGGTTGAACAAATAGCTAGCTAACTTAATCCGCACATGGGATGACCTAGCACGACAATCCCTCATTAAATTCTTTCCCGCAAAGAAAACAAGGTCACTGAGAAGCCAAATTCTGGGGTTTCAACAAAGATATGGCGAGACTATGCGTCAAGCATGGGAGAGATATACGAAGTTACTCAAATATTGTCTACACCACTATCAAACTGATAAAGTGTTGGGTGATACTTTTGTGGATAGGTTGGACGGGACCTCCAAATTGAGTCTAGACTCACCTTGTGGAGGTAGTTGCATGCAAAAGCCATATAGTGAAATTCAGACCCTACTAAACAAATTCAATACGAATGACATAACTAGCAAAGTGAGGGTGAACCAAGAAGAATGATAAAATAGAAAGCAGTAGGTACACTCGAGCTGGATGAGATGTCAGCCAAGCAAGTAGAGATCGCTACACTTATTAACCAAGTGGCTAAGATGGAAATGAGTCAAGGGAATCAAATGCAGTAGGTTCAGAGGATGGCTATATGTTGTGAAATTTGTGAAGAAGGTCACATGACTGACTAATGCTTGGTGAATCCAGAATCTATTTATTATGTGGGCCAGTAGAGTAGATGTCCAATGAACCAAAATGCACAATATGGACACTTATAATCCCAACTGGATGAATCACCCAAACTTCTCATGCAGTGGAAATCAAAGTCAAAATCAAAACCAATACAGACCCCAAGGAAACTACAACCAATCCCAGAAAACAGCACAACAAGTAGAAGAGAGCACAAATGATTTGTTGAAAAAGTTATTACTTGACAACCAGCAGCTTAGAACCGACAATCAATAACTTCGGCTCCAAATTGATAAAGTGATAAATTGTTGGGTGATACTTTTGTGGATAGGTTGGACGGGACCTCCAAATTGAGTCTAGACTCACCTTGTAGAGGTAGTTGCATGCAAAATCCATATAGTGAAATTCAGACCCTACTAAACAAATTCAATACAAATGACATAACTAGAAAAGTGAGGGTGAACCAAGAAGAATGATAAAATAGAAAGCGGTAGGTACACTCAAGTTGGATGAGATGTCAGCCAAGCAAGTAGAGATCGCTACACTGATCAACCAAGTGACTAAGATAGAAATGAGTCAAGGGCATCAAATGCAGTAGGTTCAGAGAATGGCTATATGTTGTGAAACTTGTGAAGAAGGTCACATGACTGACCAATGCTTGGTGAATCCAAAATCTATTTATTATGTGGGCCAGTAGAGTAGAGGTCCAATGAACCAAAATGCACAATATGGACACTTATAATCCCAACTGGATGAATCACCCAAACTTCTCATGGAGTGGAAATCAAAATCAAAATCAAAACTAGTACAGACCCCAAGGAAACTACAACCAATCCCAGAAAATAGCACAACAAGCAGAAGAGAGCACAAATGACTTGGTGAAAAAGTTATCACTTGACAACCAGCAGCTTAGAACCGACAATCAATAACTTCGGCTTGACAATCAACAATTCAGGACGGATTTTAGAAATTTGGAGAGACAATTCGGGCAAGTAGCCTCTAATTAGAATGTTAGGCCTGCTGGAGCACTCCCAAGTGACACTGAGAGGAATGCCATAAAGCATGTACAAGCAATTAATCTGAGAAGTGGGAGAGAATTGGAGGAGCATCCTTCTCTAAAGTCTATATCTAAATGAGAGTTGGTGCCTAAGATAGTAAAAGAAGCTGAAAAGAAGGATGAAAAATAAAGGCAAGTGATAAATGCAAGGTTACCAACACCTTTTCCACAAAGTGTGCAGAAACAGAAAGATGGTGCTAAGTATAGAAAGTTCTTAGATATTTTGAGCCAGGTATGTGAGAATCTGCCTTTGGTTGAAGTGTTGCAAGAAGTGCCCAAATATGAAAAGTATCTTAGAGATACTGTGGCTAATAAGAGAAGACATATAGAGTTTGAAACAGTTGCACTTACTGGGGAGTGCAGTGCTAGAGTGCAAAGTAAGCTCCCGCCAAAGCCGAAGGATCCTGGATGTTTTACAATTCCATTGTCCATCGGGAAACATGAGACTAGTAGAGCCTTATATGATTCAGGGGAAAGTATTAATTTGATGCCTTTATCTATTTTCAAACAACTTGAATTGGGAGAGCCTAGGACTATAACGATCACTTTGTAGCTAGCGGATAGGTCGTTGACAGTGCAAGAAAGGATTATTGAAGATGTGCTCGTACGAGTATGGGAAGTTCATCTTTCCTGCAGACTTCATTAGACTTAACTACATGGAAGATAAAGAAGTGCCTATTATTTTAGGGCAACCATCCTTAGCTACTAGTGGAGAAATTATAGACATGAAGGAAGGAAAGTTGATGATGATAGTACATAATGAGGAAGTCATTTTTAATGTGTAAAAGGAACTTAAACTTCCTAAGAATTATGAGGATATATGTATGCTCACTGTGGTAAAATCGAAGTTGATATATAAAGGTCTTTATGTGGAGCCTAGTGGTATGGAAAAGAAAATCGAGTTAGAAGAAGTGGTGTTGCGAGCTGAATGTGTAAAGGTAAAAGAGAAAAGGTTCCAAGAGGAAAACGGAGATCCTTCTAGAGCGCGCAAGAATACAAAACTCCATGGAAAGAGGAGGAAACAAAAGTGTCCAGCTTGGGTAGGTGGTTCATGTCGTGTCGCGATATTAAATTAGACGTTTGTTGGGAGGCAACCCAACTTTATTGCTTTTTTTTATTTATTTATATTATTTTTGATATTTTGTTTTTCTATTATTTTTATAGTGTTGTTTTGCTTTATAGGATTATGAGCACAGAAAGCAAGCCCATAAGATGTGCAAAAGCGAGCTGATGATAGGGACTAAGTGTGGGCTACCCTTACAAAAGATCATACCTAGGAGAAGTCTGAGTACCCCGTGAGCTGCTATTGCCTCGACCTTTGGACTTTCTAGGAGTTTTTGTCCACCCTCATTATATTTTTGCTTTATTTATACATTGGGGATACTGCACTCTTTTAAGTGTAGGGTGAAAGAATTCTTCTATATAATTAGTAGTATGTTAGTTAACATGTTAACTTCTTATGTTGATTTTAGTTTCTTCTTATTATTTTTTTGAGTAGTGTAGTATTTTAGTAGCTTTTTTTTTTTTAAATATGAAAAGTAAAAAAAATTAGAAAAATTTGGACTTTTCCCAACGAAGAATCTCCTAGGTAGCTCCCTTGAGGGATTAAAGTCTAACCAAAAAAAAAAAAAGAACAAATCCAAAAATATGTCTTTTAGCTTTCTTTAGATAGTAACAATTCCCCATAGTTGTTTATTGTGCCTCGGTTCTTTTTCATGGGATGTAGCTTGAACTGGGTAGTTTTTTCTTTTAGAGTAGATTAGGAATTTAGGGAATAAAATGGTGGGATAATGATGAACCTGGGCGTCTTTGACTTGTTTGATAGTAGCATATTTAGGCTTTATCATGTGTAGAATCTTTCCTATGTGGTGAATTTGCTTATGATGCCTTGTTTAATTGGATAGCATGTTATTGACGCTTATGTCTCATCTTCTAGACTTGTGTTCATTTTCTGCTTAATGCTTAGTATCTTGTGGCTCCGTGAATACTTGCATTGATTTCAGAGTCGGAATGGTACTGTCCTTAGTGAGTTATGTGCTATGTGTGGTGAGATTTTTGTATAGTCCATATTATTGTAATTGAGTCGAGAACTTACCTGGCATGTGAGTTGAGCAAAATTTTAGGTGATGCTAGATTTGAAAAAGGATTTTAGGCCTTCTTTTATCTTTTTGAGCTTAACGCTTACCATAAATAAGATTTATCCCAAGCTAAACCTTTTGAGACTATGGACTTTTATTTAGAACCCACATCATAAACCTATACACTTTTTATTCTTAATTGAGATTATTTTGATCTTTTTACCTCATAAAGCACTTAACTTGTAATATGAGCACTAGAAGAAGTACGGAGGGAGTTTGGATGGATTTTGAGTGTAACCAATGAAGGAAAGAATGGTGCACTTGCATTGTAATACCATACCACTAGCAAAAATGTAAAGAATAAGTAAAAAAGGAATTATAAAAATAAATTATGGAAAAAAAAAGAAGAGTTGAAAAAGAAGAAGGAAAAGTATGTAGATGAATAAATTGATGTCTTGTTCTTGCTAGTGGAGTGTAAATTAAGATAGTGCTGAAAGAAAGAGGGAGTATTTTTGGAGAGTGATCTTGTTTGTGGAATTGATATGGATTGAAGAATTTGCGCTTAAAGCTTATTATGTGATGTGTTAAAGTGCTTAGGAGGGTGAACCACTATTCCTAAATATATCCTACCCGTCCTTTAGCCCACATTACAACCAAGAAAAAGTCCTAGTTGATTTTAATCCGAGTGAGCCTACATTAGTAGAGATTTACATTATGGGCAAGCCTGTGGTACTAATTGCATTCCCATGACTTCTTTGTGAGAGTGAGAGACTTCTTGGATAAATATGAGTTCTTGAACTATATTTGATCATGAGATTCGGATCTGTGGATTCAAATTTACTCTCTTTGTTTTTGTTGTGAGAGCACATGGTTTCGCAAGGGATATGTATTATTAGGCTTCTCTACGATGTTGAGTGTTTAAGCCAAGAGTGAATTGTGACATTGAGTCAGTTTTTGAGGCTAGGATTATTGTGGGCATGTTGTCTTTGTTTTGAATATTCCTTTTGAAGAATGACATAAGAAAAGGGAAGTGTATGTGATTACACATGCTCTAGCTTAACTTTCAATATCAACCATGGTCATTAGTGTAGTGTGCTTCAAATGTGTAAATATAAAGTGCTCAAGAATAGTGTGAATTGTTGGTTGACTCGAGGACGAACAACGTTTAAGTGTGGGTGATGTTTGGCTATAAGTGTATATTTTTAGTGCATTGCTTACCTAATATTTTAGTGGTTTAATGACTAATTGTGCGATGTTTGGGCTTAATTGAGTAATATTTATGTGTGGGACCATTGAAATGCATAAAGGAATGAAAGGTGCTCGAAACGATGTTGAAGACACAACAAAAAGAGCACGAAAAGGCAAACAATGGGAGCAAGGCAAGGGTACCTCTCCCCGTCTGGTCTAAGGCGTGCTCAACCTTGCCCCAGACCTCACCTCGCCTGGCTTGAGGAGCGCTCAACCATGCTACAGACCAGGCCTTGCGAGCTCGAAAGATTGAGCTCCCAATCCGCGAATAAATTATTTTCTACTCAAGTTTGGACTTGGAGACTCCTACCCTAGCCTATTATTACCCCCTAAAAGTGATTATTAAGGGGGTTGTCATCTTGAAGGCGGCAAAGGTATAAACACAAAAACGGAGCATGGAATTCATCGATTCGTCCATCTTCCATCTAGTATTAATAATATTTTTTTTAAAAAAATAATAGCTTGATTATTTTTATGAACATGAGTGGCCAAGAACTTCACGTTCTAGGGTTGTGATTTCTTTCATCACTATTTTTATCAGTAGATTGATTTTGGTCTCTTGATTTAATGTATTGGTTTATTTATTCAATCTTGCGCTTAATTATTTAATTGCGTGATTGTGACGACTCGGAAAATCGTCTCATGGGTTACTACTCCGTCTTCCCCAATATCTGTATCATTATACCTTGTTATCAATGTTTTAGGTAATTTAATTGAGTAAGTTGCATTCGAAGTGAAATCGGTAAGAAATGAGACATTTAGTCTCTTTCAAGGAGGCTTAAGTTGTAAAAGTCAACTGTATGTTGACTTATGAGTTAGAAGGCTCGGATGTGAATTCCGATGAAGTGGTTAGTTTCAGGAGATGATTTATGACTTAGGAGAGTGATTGGAATTAGTTTTGGAGGTTCCGTGTAGAATTAGGCTTGAATTGGTGAAGTTAGAAGTTTGGCGATTTCCGGTTGATAGGCGAGATTTTGATCTGAGGGTCGGAATGGAATTCCGAAAGTTGCTGTAGCTTCCATGTGTGATTTATGACTTGTGTGCAAAATTTCAGGTCATTCAGACGTGGTTTGGTCGGGTTTAGATCAAAAGAGCGATTTAAAAGATTTTGAGATCCTTAGGCTTAAATCCGATGCGAATTTGATGTTATGATGTTGATTTGAACGTTCCGAAGGTTGGAAAAAGTTTGAATAATGTTATGGGACATGTTGGCATGTTTAGTTGAAGTTTCGAGGGTCTCGAATGGATTTTGGATGGTTGATGAAGTTTAACTTTGGCATTTAAAGAATGTGCCGATGTCGTATCTTCAAAAATAAGGGGTATCATATTATGAAGATGGACTACAAATTCAGTTTTGATTAAATAATTAGATCCGTATCGAAATTTCGGAGCCATAGCAAAAAGAATCGTCCAATTCGGACATCGTATGAGAAAGTTATGCCCATTTTTGTGCCGAGGAAAAAATCTGCAGAAGCGTCAGAAATGCGAACCGTATTTTTGGACCTGGAAGTCGCAGAGTGAGGCAGAAACTGGGGCGAGAAATGCGGCCAAAATGCGAACCGCAAAGGTGAAATACGGTCCGCATTTTTTGCATTGGGGATCGTATTTTCGACCTGAAAGGGGTGTTTTAACCCGATTTTTAACACTTTATAAGTAGAACCCAATGCCCATCTTGTTCTATAAGATCCATTTTCGTTACCCACGAAGTGGAACACTTCCAAACGCCATAGAATCACCATAAATCAACCTCAAAACTATATTCAAAGGATATTTTCATGGACAAATTCTTAAAGAAAGAGTTATTGTCATCTTAAACATACTTGGGGCCATAGAACTCGGATTGAAACAAGTTTTGAAGCAATTCTTGGAGGGTTTCCAAGAGAAACATCGGGGTAAGTATTCCTAACTCAATTTTGGAGGAATTACCTCTGTTTATCACCGTTTTTAGCAATTAATTGGTGATTTAAGTTGGCAAAATTGTGAAAACCCTAAGGCTTAGATGTGAGGGTTAGAGGTCGATCCGGTGTCGGAATTCGACAAATTTTATATGGTTGAACTCGTGAGGAGATAAGGAACCCGTTGGAGTGATAATTTTTGAATTTTGAGAAGTGGGCCCAGGGTTCGCTAATTTCGAGATTTCCTAGTAATTTTAATTATTTTCGCTTGGGCTTTGTCCCCATAGCATATTGTGACGTAATTATTCTTAATTTGAATAGATTCAACGCACGTGGAGGCCAATTCAAAGGGAAAAGGCGTCGCGGGCTAAGGATTTAGCCGGTTTGAGGTGAGTAATGATTGTAAATGATGCTCTGAGGGTTCGAAACCCCGGATTGCACATCGTATTGCTATATTGAAGTAAAGCACGTGCTCGATGATGAGCGTGGGGTCGTTTACTACTAGGGATTGTGAATCGGTCTGTCCCGATTGATGATTTTTACTACCTATTTGATTGGAACTGATTTGATAATATAACGATTTGGGCTTCTATCCATATTTGGGCTTCGTGCCGGTTATGTGAATCCTTCAGGGGTAATTTATCACTGTTTACTTAAATCATATTTGGGTTTCACGCTGGTTATATAAACCCTTCGGGGGTATTTGTTAATGATTTGAATCATTATTTGAACTCAGTTTTGAAAACTAAATGATGTTTTCAAATGATTTTGAAATGGATCCAATGGCATGCCGCCACGGATATGTTTTGAATGGGATCGGGTGGCACGCCGCCACGAGATATGATATAGCGCTTGGGCCGTAAGAAGGCCCTCCCGGAGTCTGAACCACCCACAGTGAGCGCAGGGCACCCATTATGATAATTACAGTTGGTAACAATGACAATTGTAGGTTACAGTTGGTAACAATGACAACTGATAACCGGAGATGGGTAGATAATGCAGTTGGTAACAATGACAACTGTAGGTTATGGTTGGTAACAATGACAACCGGTAACCAGAGGTAATACAGTTGGTAACAATGACAACTGGTAACCGGAGTTTGATAGATTTATAGTTGGTAACAATGACAACTGGTAAGCGGAGTTTGAAATATTTTACTATTTTAAAATGATGTTGAGCCCGAGGGGCAGTTTTAAAGTGCTTTCTTTACTTCAAGTTATTTACTTGAAAGATGTACATATTTTACCCGTTGAAAGGAGATTCTACTTGATTTTACACTGGTTTACTATTTCAATGATGTTTCATTACTTCATTATGGATTGCCCTGTGCATTATGTGTTTTCTTACTTTCAGTCATTATTTATGTGTATTACTCACTGAGTTGGAAGTACTCACATTACTCCCTGCACCATGTGTGCAGATTCAGGCGGCAACGGTTCCGCTCCGAGGCATTGACTACTATTGTCAGGGTGGTGATTAGGAGGTTATGAGGTAGCTGTTGGCGTCCGCAACCCCGTATCTCTTTTATTTTGTTGTTTCCACTTTCTTCAAACAATTGTACCAAAGATATTGTAATAATTATTTTATTATTAGGATTTCATTAGTGGCTCATGACTTTGTGACACCCCGATTTGAGGGTTGTAAGTCGAGATGGTTTACTATATTTTTCTGCAATTTACTGTTATTAAACCATACCTCTATTATTTTCGTATTATTTAACTATTAAAATGAAGTTAGTTTGGATTGGCTGGCCTTGTCTTCATGAGAGGCGCCATCACGACCGGGTTGGGATTTTGGGTCGTTACAAGTTGGTATCAGAGCCTAGGTTACATAGGTCTCACGAGT
This sequence comes from Nicotiana obtusifolia, assembly GCA_002018475.1. Classification (NCBI taxonomy): domain Eukaryota; kingdom Viridiplantae; phylum Streptophyta; class Magnoliopsida; order Solanales; family Solanaceae; genus Nicotiana; species Nicotiana obtusifolia. The sequence continues at coordinate 74,441 of MCJB01009987.1, read as the reverse complement.
CATGAGCGGGTTTAGTAGAGTCTTGCGGATCGGTACGGAGACGTCTGTACTTATCTTCGAGAGGCTGCAGAACCTTTTTAGGAAAACTCCAAATTCTTGAAACTCTTGTCGTGCGAACTTGTTGATCCGAGAACTAGCGGTGTGGCATTTACCACATTTTAATTCACAGGACCCGCCTTTAATTGGTGGGAAGCGTATGAGAGGCGTAGGCCGGTTGATGCAACGCCCCTTACTTGGCAGCAGTTCTCCGTTCTTTTCTTAGAAAAGTATGTGCCGCAGTCCCGCCGAGTGGAACTACGTAGACTGTTTGAATGGCCGCTACAGGGGGGTATGACTGTATCGCAGTACGAGTCAAGATTTTCTGAGTTGGCTCGACATACTGTCTGGATGGTTCCGACTGATCAAGAAAGGATCAGGAGGTTTGTGGATGGCCTTAACTATAATCTCTGTATTCTTATGACCAGGGAGAGAGAGTATTGGGTGCTACTTTCGAGGAAGTGGTTGATATAGCTCGCGAGATTGAGATGGTTCGCCGTTAGGAGCGAGAGGAGAGGGAGGCTAAGAGGCCTCGAGGATCGGGTAATTTCAATGGTAATCCTTCGAGAGGCCAGTTTGAGCAAGGTAGAGGCCGTTCATTCAGGCCTGCTCAGTCAGTAAGCCCAGGTATAATGGGGCATCTGCAGGTCGTGGTTATCATGGGTTGCAACAGGGCCAGTTAACACTTAGTGCCCTCCCAGCTCATTCTCCATCAGCCCAGGGCCCTTCTAGACCGAGTGCATCTGCTAGAGCAACGGTGATATGTTTTGAGTGTGGCGAGATGGGCCACATGTGGAGGAAATGTCCTCATCGTGGTGCCAGATTGTCCCAGCAGAAAGGTCAACCCTCGACTTCTGCTCTAATTACATTATCACCTGCCCAGCCAGCTAGGGGTGACATTGTTGTAGACCGTATGTATTGGTTGTGTGTAGTAACTATTGGGGGTCTGGAGACCCGAGTTGATCTATTGTTGTTAAGCATGGTAGATTTTGATGTTATTTTGGGCATGGATTGGTTATCTCCATGTCGTGCTATTGTAGACTGTCATGCCAAGACAGTTACTTTGGCTATGCCGGGTGTGCCGAATCGAGTGGCGTGGCGTGACTGGTTATATTCCCGGTAGGGTGATATAATATTTGAAAGCCCAACGTATGGTTGGGAAGGGTTGCCTTGCATACCTAGCATTTGTAAGGGATGTTGGTGCTGAGACTCCAAGCATCGATTCTGTTCCAGTTGTGCGGGATTTTCCCGATGTATTTCCTGCAGACCTGCCGGGCATACCACCGGACATGGATATTGATTTCGGTATTGGCTTGGTGCCGGGTACTCAGCCCATCTCTATTCTGCCGTATTGTATGGCACCCGTAGAGTTGAAAGAATTAAAGGAGCAACTTCAGGAACTCCTAGATAAAGGGTTCATTCGCCCTAGTGTGTCACCATAAATCAACCTCAAAACTATATTCAAAGGAGATTTTCATGGACAAATTCTTAAAGAAAGAGTTATGTCATCTTAAACATACTTGGGGCCATAGAACTCGGATTGAAACAAGTTTTGAAGCAATTCTTGGAGGGTTTCCAAGAGAAACATCGGGGTAAGTATTCCTAACTCAATTTTGGAGGAATTACCTCTGTTTATCACCGTTTTTAGCAATTAATTGGTGATTTAAGTTGGCAAAATTGTGAAAACCCTAAGGCTTAGATGTGAGGGTTAGAGGTCGATCCGGTGTCGGAATTCGACAAATTTTATATGGTTGAACTCGTGAGGAGATAAGGAACCCGTTGGAGTGATAATTTCTGAATTTTGAGAAGTGGACCCAGGGTTCGGGTTTTGCTAATTTCGAGATTTCCTAGTAATTTTGATTATTTTCGCTTGGGCTTTGTCCCCATAGAATATTGTGACGTAATTATTCTTAATTTGAATAGATCCAACGCACGTGGAGGCCAATTCAAAGGGAAAAGGCATCGCGGGCTAAGGATTTAGCCGGTTTGAGGTGAGTAATGATTGTAAATGATGCTCTGAGGGTTCGAAACCCCGGATTGCACATCGTAGTGCTATATTGAAGTAAGGCACACGCTGATGATGAGCGTGGGATCGTTTACTACTGGGGATTGTGAATTGGTCCGTCTCAATTGATGATTTTTACTACCTATTTGATTGGAACTGATTTAATAATATAATGATTTGGGCTTCTAGCCATATTTGGGCTTCGTGCCGGTTATGTGAACCCTTCAGGGGTAATTTATCACTGTTTACTGAAATCATATTTGGGCTTCACACCGGTTATATAAACCCTTCGGGGGTATTTGTTAATGATTTGAATAATTATTTGAACTCAGTTTTGAAAACTAAATGATGTTTTCAAATGATTTTGAAATGGATTGGGTGGTATACCGCCACAGATATGTTGTGAATGGGATCGGGTGGCACGCCGCCAAGAGATATGATATAGCGCTTGGGTCGTAAGAAGCCCCTCTCGGAGTCTGAACCACCCACAGTGAGCGCAGGGTACACATTATGATAATTGCAGTTGGTAACAATGACAACTGTAGGTTACAGTTGGTAACAATGACAACTGATAACCGGAGATGGGTAGATAATACAGTTGGTAACAATGACAACTGGTAACCGGAGTTTGATAGATTTACAGTTGGTAACAATGACAACTGTAGGTTACAGTTGATAACAATGACAACTGGTAACCGGAGTTTGAAATATTTTACTGTTTTTAAATGATGTTGAGCCCAAGGGCCGGTTTTGAAGTGCTTTTTTTACTTCACGTTATTTACTTGAAAGATGTACATGTTTTACCCGTTGAAAGGAGATTCTTCTTGATTTTACACTGGTTTACTATTTTAATGATGTTTCATTACTTCATAATGGATTGCCCTGTGCATTATGTGTTTTCTTACTTTCAGTCATTATTTATGTGTATTACTCACTGAGTTGGAAGTACTCACATTGTGTGCAGATTTAGGCGGCAACGGTTTCGCTCTGAGGCATTGACTACTATTGTTAGGGTGGTGATTCGGAGGTTACGAGGTAGCTGTTGGCGTCCGCAGCCCCGTATCTCTTTTATTTTGTTGTTTCCACTTTCTTCAAACAATTATGCCAAAGATATTGTAATAGTTATTTTGTTATTAGTATTTCATTAGTGGCTCATGACTTTGTGACACCTCGATCTGAGGGTTGTAGTCGAGATGGTTTACTATATTTTTCCTCAATTTACTGTTATTAAACCGTACCTCTATTATTTTCGTATTATTTAACTGTTAAAATGAAGTTAGTTTGGATTGACTGGCCTTGTCTTCATGAGAGGCGCCATCACGACCGGGTTGGGATTTTGGGTCGTTACAGTGATCACCAATTAAATACTATCTACAAATCTAGAATTAAACTCGAAAGTAAGAATTCCAGATTGCACATAGGATTGAGTAGAGCAAATTTTTGAACTTGGGCCTCAGGGAATAGATTCACGATTAGGATAGACATATGGTAATTGTCTTGCTTGATTATTATACATGAATTATAAATGCGTTCTTTTTTATTCTAACTCTATAGACAAATAGGCATTGGGTTATCTTGAATAGGCGACTAAGACTCGATGGATTCTTTGAGCAATATTAACCCTGTCAACCAATAAACCAGATAAATTAAGTAGTCAATTCGAGTGAATAATACAATAGGATTGTTCGATAGACCATAACCCTACATTGTTTTCGTCGCATTGATAATATAAAAAACTGCTCTTCTTTTGTTTAGAGTTTACTATTTGGTTTTCTTTATTTTAATTAGTTTAGATTCTAATACTTCTAGGTTTATTTCTTGTGTAGATAATTAAGATAGTTTAATCTAGTTACTAGTTGATAATAAGTCCTCGTGAGTTCGAGCTTCGACTTTTAGTCACTTTATTACTTGACGATCGCGTCTACTTGCGTGGCATTTGGCCGCAACAATGATTATACATCACTTAGGTTTTAAAATAAAGATCTAACAATAAGTAGAGAAAATTCTGAATTTTTTGTAGTTGATCTTAAGGACTAGAGTTTTGTGTTAGAAGATGAAAAGGCCGCCTTCGAAAATGAGAATAATAAATTATTCAATGCTCCCAATAAAGGTAAAGATCCATCCACTGATATCTAGGAGAAGCTAGAGAGTGAACTAAAAGAAGCTAATAAAATATTTCTACTTGAATTTGAAAAGGCTAGGCTACTTTTAGAACACTAGATAAGGCCAAGTTTGCCACGACCCAAAATCCACCTGTAACGACCCGGTCTGTCATTCTGTGTATTATAGCCCCAGTCTCGCATTTATGCTTCTTCTATATTCATTTGTGGTTATGTGACTTGTCGTGGCGGTTGGTTTGGTTACAAGGTGGTTTCAGAGTGAACTAGGACACTTGGTCTCAAGGTTGAATGCTTAAGATGAATGAGTTGACCGGAGTTTGACTTTTGTGTAGACGACTTCGGAATGGAGTTTTGATGAATCTAATAACTTCGTATAGTAATTTTGGATTTGGAAGTATATTCGGATACTGATTTGGAGGTCCGTAGGTCGTTTTGGCTTGAATTGGCAAAAGTTGGAAAGTTGAAGGTTTGAAAGGTTGAGAAGTTTGACGGAGAGTTGACTTTATTGATATCAGGTATGGATTTTGGTATTGGGATTTGGAATAGGTCTCTTGTGTCATTTATGAATTGTATGCAAAATTTGAGGTAAATCGGAGTTGGTTTGGTATGATTCGGCATTAATTTTAGAAGTTGAAAATTTGTTAGTTCATTAGGCTTGAATTGGAGTGCGATTCGTGATTTCGATGTTATTTGATGTGATTTGAGGCTTTGACTATGTTAGTATCGTGTTTTAGGACATGTTGGTATGTTTGGATGAGGTCACGGGGTCCTCGTGTGTGATTCAGATCAATTCGGCTTGATTTTAGACTTGTTGGATTGCTGATTTTCTAGTATCTGTTTTCCTTATAAGCAATCACGAGGGACTTTCCGCAATTGCGAAGAGGAACATCTGGGCAGCATATTTTAAAAACCCAAATCGAGGGTTAGAGTTATTATTTCATATTTTAAGATTTAGAGCTCATTATTAGACGATTCTGGAGGGGATTTTTATGTCTTGGATTGAGGTAAGTATTTTTATTTTTTTTATTTCATGATTCCATCTTTGCTTTTAGCTTTTAATTAGTGAATCAAAGTGAAGAAATGGGGAATTTTGTGAAAATGTTTCAAAATAAAAAATGGAGGTTTGAAGGTCAATTTGAGGTCAGAATTGGATAATTTTGTATGGTAGGACTCGTAATCGAATGGGCGTTCGGAATTTATAAATTTTATCGGGTTTCGAAGTGTGGGTCCGAGGTTGACTTTATGGATTGAATTTTTGATTTTGATAAAAATCAAAACTTTATTGTTTGAAGTTGTTTCATACAACGTTATTTGTTGATATTGAATTGTTTGTGACTAGATTCAAGTCATTTGGAAGACGATACGCATGGGAAAGGCTTGCTGGAGTTATGACTTGCGCATTTTGAGGTAAGTAACACTTCTAAAATTGGATTTGAGGGTATTTAACCTTGAAAACTACGTTATGTGAAAGATATTAGGGTGACGTACGCGCTAGGTGACGGGCGTGTGTACGCGCACCGGTGTGTTCTTTGTTTGGGGAGGCTTTTAGGCTATTAACGAACTTGTTTTACTAGCATATCATGTTATCCCCATGTTCCCTCTTCTTATTTGATTATTTGAATTGCGAATCATGTTAGGCATCATGTCTAGACTATGTGCTAACTGTTCGAGACTTGATAGGGCTATTCTTGTTGCTTCTGAGTTATATACCTTATTTGCACACATGTTCTCATTCATGATACTATATACATGTATGATATCTCTATCTCGGTACTTCTTATTTTGTTCCTCACATGTTGTTGATATTGCTTAAGGGTCAAATTGTCTAATTGAGTACTTGAGGTGTGTTCATCTAAGCCTTGAATGGAAAATGACTGCGTTTAGGCCTTAGAGCCGATTTGGTACTGATTAAACTGATGCGTACGCCGGGCCCATATTGGGCTAAGTGTTATCTTTTTTGGGCGACACATGTACAATGCATCTTTATTGGGCTAAATGATTTTTATTAGCGCTTGGGAAAGATCCGCCCTCCAAAGTTTGACATGCCACCAGTGGGCACAGGCACAATGTTTCATATATGTGCTTGACGTTGGGCAAATTTGCCAGGCACCCGTTCAATGCTAAGTGTAAATATTTATGATGGATCCATTATGATACTATTGATTTTGCATGTATACTTCACATGTAGGCATATGGATGTACTTGCCTCATGCTATTTGATAATTGACTTATTATATCTGCATTGGGCTTTAACTGTTATACTTGAAAGCATGCCTATATTTCTAAAATGTGAACAAGCTGAACTTGTTATTATAGAGTTTTTATTTCTATTGTTTATCCTTTATATTCTGAAATGTTATCGGTTATTGTTATTGGTATTTGACTATTGTTTTGAGCTCTTCCCTGCTTTCAACCCAAGGTTAATGTTGTTACTTATTGAGTACATTGGGCCGGTTGTACTCATACTACACTTTACACTTCGTGTGCAGATCCAGGTACATCCGATCGAGGTGATTTTTTGGCTTGTGTTGTGCCAGCTTTTGGGAGACTACAAGGTAGCTACCATATCGTTCTTAGTCCTTGAAGCTCTATTCCTGTTATTTATATCTTTATTGTTTGCATATTCAAATAGTTATATTAGAAGATTTTGTTTGTACCTTGTTATTTAGTAGTGCTCGTGTATTCGTTGACACTATATTTTGGGGTTGGTTGAAGCAAAATTTTTGTTTTATTCTCAGATATTTTTATGGTATTATTCCGCTTTTGAGCTATTAGACCATGTTATTTATTTTCATTGATATCATGTGACCGTTTGCTTACCTAGGAGGTTAGGTTAAGTGCCATCACTATAACGACCCGACCAGTTATTTTATGTATTTTATCCCCGATCCCCTATTTATTTCATCCTCTATGTTGTATTATGGTTATGTGATTTTCCAGACATGTTTGGTTTTGGTTTCGGGCGAGTTTCAGAGTGAAATGGGACACATAGTCCCTAAGTTGGAGTCATAAGTTGATAGAGTTGACCGTAGCTTGACTTTTGTGTAGACTACTCCAAAATAGAGTTTTGACAGTTCCAATAGCTCTGTATGGTACTTTTGACTTAGGAGCGTGTTCGAATGTCGATTTGGAGGTCTGTAGGTCGTTTTAATGTGAATCGGCGAAAGTTAAAAAATTAAAGGTTTTGAAGGTTGCAAAGTTTGATTAGGAGTTGACTTTATTGATATCGGGCCCGGATTTTGCTTTCGGGAGTTGGAAAGGTCCGTCATGGCATTTATGACTTGTGTTAAAAACTTAAGATCAATCGGAGTTGTTTTGGTATGAATCGGCATTAGTTTTGAAATTCGGAAGTTTATAAGCTCATTAGGCTTTAATCGATGCGCGATACTCGGTTCTAGTGTAATTTGATGTGATTTGATGCTTTGAGTCAGTTCATATGATGTTTTAGGACTTGTTGTATGTTTGGTTAATGTTCCGGGGGCCTCGGATGTGATTCAGACTATGTTCAGCGCATTTATGAACTTGAAGACTGCTTATTTTTACCGTTGTTGGTTTCCTTGTACGCGTTCATGAGAGAGGTCTCGCATTCGCGAAGAGTATTTTGGGCAAGTGAGGATTTGTTCTTTTCATTCGTGAAGAGAGCAACGCGTTTGCGAAGGTTTGGGGAAATTTTTCATCGTAATCGCGACGGGAAGATCACATTCGTGTAGAAGGTAGAGGAAGGCTTGGGCACCAAGCCCTAAGCCTTCGCGTTCCCAGTCAGAGGGACGCGTTCGCATAGGCAAAGCTATATGATGAATCGCATTCACGAGGGTGACTCCGCGTTCACGTAAGAGACTTTCTGGACAGCTAGGTTTTACGCTTCACGAACGCGTACGAGGACGTCTGGGGAAAATGTAAAATATCAAAAATGAGGGTTAGAGTTATTTTCCATAATTTGACTTTGGGAGCTCGAATTGAGGCAATTCTTGGCGAGATTTTCGAGGAAGCGATTGGGGTAAGTGATTCTAACTCAGATTTGGTTAAATTACATGAATATATCATTGTTTTCATCATTTAATTAGTGTTTTGGGTTGAATAATTAGGAGAAAATTGTAGAAACTTCATAGGCTTAAATTTGAGGATTTGAAGGTCAAGCTTTGATCGGATTTGAGTAATTTTGGTATGGTTGGACTCGTGGTCAAATAGGTGTTCGAATTTGTAAGTTTGGTCGGGTTGAGATACGGGTTCGGGTTGACTTGTTATTTCTTTGAAAAGATTGTAACTTATGATTCGAAATAGTTTCCTATAGCTTATGTTTATGGTATGAAGTTATTTTGGCTAGATTCGAGTCGTTTGGAGTTGGATAATCCAGGAAAATGCCTACCATTGGATTGAGTAGCGTGTTTTGAGGTAAGTGTCTTGCCTAACTTTGTGTGGGGGAATAACTCCTTAGGATTAGTGTTGTTTTTGATAATTGTGATGCATGGAAGTCGTTACGCAAGGTGACGAGTGTGTACACGTGCTAAATATGAAAATTTACAATTTTAGCTATGTACATTCTTTTCATGCCTTAATTGGGTTATCTTATCATGTTATATTCATCATCATTAGTCTATTTTCACATGTTCTACTTGTCTTAGCTCTTACTTTTAATTGTTCTACATGTTTTGTCGAAGTCTTTGCTTCATTTGTTCCATATTCATTGTTTATCCATCGTATTCTTTACTTGAAGTTGTTATTCTTGGAATATCTTGTTATTGAAATTAATATTGAGTAATAAGGGTCGTGATTCACATTGAGGCGAAGTGTGTGGATCACTATTATGTTGAGTTATTCACTTCAGATTGTTATTGTTGAGACTCTTGTGTACATTGTGGTTGAGCCATGGGCTCTTTATTGTGAAAATACTGATATTGTTGATTTCTTTGGCAAGTTGCTATATTGGGCACTTGAAGTGTGATTTGTGATACATTGTGATATTGATACGCATGCGGCGGTAAAAGATTTTGGGGTTGAAACGCATAGGGTGAGATAAGGTAGATTTGATACGCGTGGCTAGCAGGGGAACTATTAGAAGCCATGCGGTGTGACAAGGTGGGCAAAACGCAAGATGCTATCTCGGGAAAATGATTTTCAAAATTAAATCCAAGGCTCCCGTGGTGATACAAGAAAAGATTTGTGAATTATTCTTGTGATTTGGGACTACGAGGCAGTACTTCGTTAGTGACTCTTACTGGTATTCCTCTATTGCTGCACTTGTCTTGGGTTGTTTGTTTCCTTAGAATACCATTCCTTGTTTTCTCTGTGTTACATTATTTGTTTTAGTTCCGTGTAGTTAACATATGTAATTTGTTATTTCAATTTCATTGCTATAATTACTACACTGCAATACACCCGTACAATTTCTCTTATTTATTCAGTAGGGCCTTAACTTGACCTCGTCACTACTCTACCGAGGTTAGGCTTAGCACTTACTAGGTACCATTGTGGTGTGCTCATACTACGCTTCTGCACATCTTTTTGTGTAGATCCAGGTACCTCCTACCAGCCCAGTTACTAGCGAGAGCTCAGCTATGGAGACTTCAAGATATACATGTCGATGTCCGCAGACCTCGAAGTCCCCCTCTACCTAGACTATTCTATTTTCTGTATTATTTTATAGACATTGATGTATAGGATTATTCAGTACTACTATTTCGACCTTGTGACTTGTATTCGCTGGGTCTTGGGGGTTGTATATGCTAAGTTGCATAGTTTATTTTATATAGTTGTTGAGTTTTAAGACTTTAATTTTTATTTCAGTTATTTCTGCATGAATGTTTGGCTTACCTAGTCTTATATACTAGGTGCCATCATGTCATCGTACAGGGGAAACTGGGGTCATGACAATCACGACTTGTGGATTTTTGGGTCGTGACAAGTTGGTATCAGAGCACTAGGTTTCCTAGGTCTTACGAGTCACAAGCAAATTTAGTAAAGTCTCGCTTATGCGATCTTACTTGAGTGTAAAATTGTGAAATACATTGGATGCGAGATTGCATACATTTGGATGCACCCGTCACTTCACAGGCTGGGGGAGGTGCTCCGACTTCCCCTGCCCATACTCTAGAGAAGGTATCTCTGGGACTCCATACATCAAGGGCAGAACAAGCCAGGCTGGTTGTTGCTGCTTTGGCCGAGGTTGGCCCACCTATGAGTTATGAGGAGTAGAAAAGATTGGAGAGGTTTGAGAGGCTCAAGCCTCCAAAGTTTAGCGGGGAGGAGTCAGAGAATGCTTAGGATTTCCTAAACCGGTGTTAGTAGATTCTTGGCACAACGGGTATATTGGTGACTACTGGAGTTGCATTTACCACTTTACAGCTGACAGGGGAAGCATAAAGATTGTGACAGCGCTATAAGTTTAGCAGGCCAGTTGGGGAAGCTCCCTTTTCATGGCATGAGTTCTCCGTTCTCTTTTTATAGAAGTTTGTTCTAGTGACTCGCATGGAGGAGCTGCATAGAGATTTTGAGTAGCTACGCCAGGGAGATATGACTATGACCAAGTATGAGATGAGATTCACATATTTGGCCCGTCATGCTATATGGTTGGTTTACAAAGAGAGAGAGAGAGAGAGAGAGAGAGAGAGAGAGTTCCCAGCATATGTGAGAATCCTTCAATAAGTCGCTCACTGCATCTACAATAGCCAGCCACATCTGCGGCTCCGCGTGTGCATCTCCTCAAGCGAAGAAGCACATACCCTCAGCCCAGCGGAGCTCCCAGGTGCGCACCCCCAACAGCAGGTGTGACTTGACATCTGCGACCAATCCTCTGCAGATGTGGCATACCAGACGATGGACAACTCACGTGTTGCACGGAAAACTCGAATGCCCATAATATAAACCGCACTGACAACTCACGTGTTATCAGATCACGGATCTGCACGAACAACTCACATGCAAAATATATATCTACCACACGGCCAACTCACCTGCTAATAATCACAACTGCACGGCTAATTCACGTGCCAATAATCACAACTGCACGGCCAATTCACTTGCTACGAGTTCAATCCATATCACACAGAAAGCAAGATTAAATGACATGATCAATGAATATCAAATTTCATACTCCTGAACTAGTATATGTGACATGCTAAGATGTATGCATGTGCAAAGTGTGCTATCATAGCTCAAATCAAACAATTACATCAAGAAAGTAGCAATTACCAAGTTCAATAAAGAGATTAACCTTTATGTAACCTCAAACATGATTCAAATAGCTCACAAATGCGGGTACATATATAAGAAATATCACACATGAAGCTTAGAATTCAATTCAAGGCATATCATAGCCAAAGCAGTACATATATAAGAAATTTCACAACATGAAGCTTCGAATTCAATTCAAGGCATATCATAGCCAAAGCACTACCCCGAGCATGAATCATAACTCGGTGCACTCACATGGGCTCAACCCACACATTTGCGCCAACCATAGCACATGGCTGTCATAAATAACTCGGGCAAGTAGTTCCTTAACTAAGGTTAGATAAGATACTTACCTCAAACAAGACAAATTCATACTCTAAACAATGCCTTCCTGCACGAGCCGACCTTCGAAAGACTCGAATCTAGCTAAAAGAAACTCAAAAACATCAACTGATTCCATAGGAATCAATCACGAATATTAAAGGTCGAATATTTAATCAAATACTCAAAATCAATCAAAAGGTCAACCCGGGACCGTACCAAAACCCGACAAAACTCACAAATTCCGATAACCCATTCGAATACAAGTCCAACCATACTAGGTTCACCCAAATCCGACTCTAAATCAATGATCAAAATTCAATTATTCACTTTTGAAAAGATTTGCCAAAACCACCCTAATTTCTCTTTTATGCCAAAATCAAAGATGGATCATGAATAATAATGAAAGTGAAAAGCCTTCCAAAAATCGCCCAATATGAGCTCCCAAACTTAAAATGGGAATAAAATGAGCCAAACCTCAAAATATAACAAGCTTCCATTGTATCTGCATTTGCTGTCAAACAATCGCATCTGTAACACCGCTTATGCAGTTCCAATCTTACATCTGTGAAAATTCTTTAACAGGTCTCTCACCGCATCTGCGGCTTCGCATGTGTGGCTCCTCAAGCATAGAAGCGCAAATCCTCAGCCTGGCCAAGATCATCAGATGCTCACCCTCAACCACAGGTTCGACTTTTCATCTTCGACCAATCCTCCGCAGATGCGGCACACCAGAGTTAGCAACCCATGCAAACTCCGAAATGATCTGAAATAAATCTGAAACAAACATGAGCCCCTCCAGACCTCGTCCGAACATTCCAACAAGTCCCTAAAAATGACACAGACCTAATCGAGACCTCAAATCACACAAAATAATATCAAAATCACGAATTGCACATCGATTCAAGCCTAAGGGACTAATGAACTTTCAACTTCCAAAACTCATGTTGAACCATACCTAATTAATTCGAAACGACCTCAAATTTTGCAGACAAGTCCTAGATAATACAACAGACCTATTCTAACCCTCAGAACTATAATCCAAACTTAATATCACTAAAGTCAACTTCTGCTCAAACATATGAACTTTTCGAACCTTCAAATTGCCAACTTTTTCCCAAAAGAGCCGAAATCTCCTAGAAACATCCAAATTCAAATTCGGGCATATGCCCAAGTTCAAAATTACAATCTGGTCCTTATGGAACCATAAAAACTCCAATTCAAGGTCAAATACAAAAAAGGAAAAGTTGGTCAATTCTTTCAACTTAAAGCTTCCAAATTGAGAATCATTCTCCCAAATCAATACTGAACCACTCGAAACCAAAACCGGCCTTACACACAAGTCATTACAAATCATATGAAGCTAACCGAGACCTCAAACCACCAAACAAAATACCAACGCTCATAATGATTGCTCGAGTCGTTGTAAAGTTTGAATTAGAGAAGAACTTAAAGTGGACCAGGTCTTTATAATGTTTAAGATGCATGAAATCAGTAGTAACAAAAGGGGTGTCAGACATACTAAGGCTAAAATCCCATACAATCTGCATAGCAAGCAAGTAGACATTCTTTGTAATTGGCTTTTCACTCACAGTGGTAATAATTGATACTTCAAAGAAACATGCACAACTAAATTCAAGAAGGCCTGAAAAATATTGCATATGTTGAGAAATGATAAGTGATGAAACCTGGTTCTTCATGAAAATAAAGATAATTTCCTCCTTACTTAGAGCCTATCAAGTAGGGAGTGTGGGCTTTGGAAATGGCAGACATGGAAATATAGTCGGCATATATAAGGTTGGTAAGTCTCACTCTCATGGTAGTAAAAATGTGTATTATGTTAAAGGTATGAAGCGCAGCTTGTTGAGTGTATCTCAAATGTGTGACAAAGGGAACCAGGTTCTCTTTACTTCTAAGAAATGCATGGTTACAAATGAAAACTCAATGAATCTTGTTCTCAAAGAAAACGTGCACAAAAATATTTATAAAGCTGATACTATGTATTAACCTTAAAATGAACTTTCATGTCTTAGTGCAGTTGATATTGTTTCCTTTGTGTGGCACAAAAGACTAGGACATGTCAGTTTTTCTATGTTGAACAAATTAATTTCCAAGAACTTGGTCCTTTGATTGCCCAAGTCTAAATTCAAGGAAGATAAAATTTGTGATGCCTGTGCAAAAAGGTAACCTGGATCATCATTCAATTCCAGAAAATTGGTAAGTACCTCTCTCCCTCTGGAACTGCTTCACATGGACTTATGTGGAGAAATTAGAGTTTAGAGTAGATGTGGAAAGGTATGTGTTTCTAATTATTGATGATTATGCTAGTGGACTATATTTCTAGCAACTAAGGATGAAACATATGATATGCTTGTGAATTTTGTGAAGAAACTACAAAGAAAAATGATCAGTCATATAGCTAGAATTAGACTAACTATGGAATTGAATTTGAAAATGTTAACTTTCTGGAGTTCTGTGCTGGAAATGGTATAGATCATTATTTCTGTGCACCTAGGACACCACATCAATATGGAAAGAATGTTAATCAGTAGTGTGCTTTCTAAAATATTTTGGGTTCATGTTGTGACAATGCATGCTATATCATAAATAGGTGCATGGTTAGGCCATTAATTGATAAGACCACCTATGAATTACATAAGGTCAGAAAACCAAATGTAACCCACATAAGAGCCTCTGAAAGCAAGTGTTTTGTACACAACAATGGCAAAGAGGCTCTAGGGAAGTTTGATACTAAAAGTGATGAGGGTGCCTTTCTGGTATTCACCACACAATAAAGCTTATAAAGTTTACGCTAAAAGAACTAAGGTGATGAAGAAATTCTTCAAGACTAGCTGTACAAGGCAACAATCAAGAAGAAGGCTAATGAAACGTTTGCTCCTGTTGTAAGGATAGAGCCGATATGCATGCTCATTGACTTTGCATCATACATGGGTTTCAAATTGTATCAAATGAATGTGAAGAGTGCCTTCCGAAATGGGTATTTGAAAGAGGAAGTGTTTTGCGACGTCCTCTAGGTTTTGAAAGTCATAAATTCCCACATCATATGCACAAATTAGACAAGGCATTATATGGATTGAAGCTGGCTCCAAGGTCTTGGTATAAGAGACCGTCAAAATTTCTCCTGGAGAATGGGTTCTCACGAGGAAAAATTGATAACATATTATTCCTGTTGAAAAGTGGCAAGAACCTACTAATAGTTCAAATGTATACGGATGACATACTTTTTGGAGCCACAAACGAAGCTTTATGTAATGCATTTGTTGAACTAATGGGCAGTGAATTTAAAATGAGTATGATGGGAGAATTAAATTTCTTCCTTGGGCTTCAAGTTATGCAGAATAGAAAAGGAACCATGATACACCAACATAAATACATCAAGAAGTTACTCAAACGGTTTTAAATGGACAATGCATAGATGATTGATACTCACATTGCCAGTGCAACCAAGTTATATACATATGAACTTGGTACCTCTGTTGATAAAAAGAAGCACAAAGCCATAATTGGGTCCTTATTCTATATGACCACAAGTAGGCCTGATATTGTGTATAATGTGGGTTTGTGTGCAAGATTTCCAGTCAAATCTAAAAGAATTGGACTTGAAGGCTATCAAAAGTATCTTGAGATATCTTAAGGGTACTCAAGACCTGGTTTTTTGGTACCCAGCTAAAGACTCCTTCGAACTGATTGGATATGTAGATATTGACTATGCTGGATACTTGGTGGACAAGAAGAATACATCAGGGATGGCTCATTTTTTTAGGTCATGTTTAATCTCATGGGCATCGAAGAAACAAAATTTAGTGTCCATATCAACTGCTAAACATAAGTATGTTGCAGTTGCATCATGTTGTGCTCAGCTATTATGGTTTAAGAAACAACTGGAAGACTACAGGATGATGATTGAATGGGTTCCCATATTTTATGACAAGACAAGTGCTATGAACATGGCCAAGAACCGGATTCACCATAAGAGAACGAAATATATTGATGTGAGACGCCATTTTTTGAAAGATAATGTTTAGACATGTCACATCTCTATGGAGTTTTGCAAGATAGAGGAGCAGATTGCAGACATATTCACCAAAGCTTTGAGAAGGGATCACTTTGAAAGAAACTGCTTGGATCTTGGTTTGATCAAAATGGATTAGAACAATCTAAACTTCTCTCAATGATTGTCTATGTCTTAATAAATTGTCTAATGTGTAAATGTAATAATGTTTAACTCAGCCTTATAGTATATCAGGTTTGCACGTATGACATTGATTCTAGCGCAAGGATATTAATCCAATGACAAAAGAAAAACCTAGATTGAAAATTACCCCAGCCAAGATTGAGGGAATTAGTCAAGAAACCTGGTTGTGTGACACTCAGGTATGTACCCCCTTTCCAATTGATATTGAACTTAACGTATAAACTACTACATCGTTAAAAATAGGTTCCCACTCACCATGTTTATTCTATAGCCTATTCCCTCTAGCCCATAAAATTAAAAATGGACCAGGTTTCGAAATAATAACCATCAAATCTCCGGGAAATCATGACTAGCTCCAGTTTGCATGTAACTAAGACCACTTTCCTAAACTTCCCTTCACACGTCTCTGCTGCCCAATTAAATTTCCTAACCACCACTTTCTAAATTTGAAAAAATTATAGTTACCCCCTTTCCCTCTTAGACCCGATTAGGATCAATTAAAAGAAAAAGCGTAAGCTGAAAACTATCCAATCATCTCTATAAAACCCTCTATTCTGTCCATTTTCTCTAATTCGATCAAGAACATTCAAGAATCTCTAAAATTGAACAAAGAAAACCCTAACTCCTTTCTTCCTTCACAATCAGAATAGTTATAGTTATGACGAACTCACCTAGCAAAATCCCCTCTGAAATCTTTGAACAAAATCCCATTCCTAACCCTACTACACATTCTTCAATAACCGCCCCAATTGAGTCTGCCCAAGAACCATCTTCATGAGACTTGTTCACTACTCTGATGAAGAAAAAAGTGAATGGTATGATGGTGGAAACCTAGTTTTGGAGAAGCCACTAATTGAGGGGGAAGCTGATGTTGAACAGGAGGAAAAGGTTGGCACTAAAAAGGCATAAGAGGTGGCCGGTGAGAAGTTGAGTGAGAGAGTAGAGGTTGAAACTCAGGCAGAATTAGATGGAGTCTGTGAGTCAGTGAAAGAGAAAGAGGTCGAATGAATAGTTGATAATGTGAGTAAGGATAAACCTGAAGAAATAGTGGGGTAACCTAGGGAGAAAGATGTTAGTGCCGGAGTAGAAGCACCAGAAGCCCAAGGACAACAACTAGGTTCTTCTGCTACTAGTGAGGGAAAAATAGCTGCATTGAAAGATGTTGAATAGATGACTGTTCAAGAACCTGGTTATTTGAATATTGATCTTGAAAAATCAGAATCCCTTGATTGGACTAACACTAAGGAGGAAGGAGAAAAGGAAAAAGAGACAGAAGTTGCGCAGGTGAGTAATGTTGAGTGATAATGAGGCTCGGGTAAACTTGATTTCTAGAATGAATGAAAGAAAATAGGCTGAGGAGAAAATTCTTTCTTAAGAGGGTAAAGGCTAGGTCAAAGAAGTGTATTTTCCCCCAAGTCTGTCACTACAGTAGGAAGAACACATGTAACCAAAGGGAAGAGTAGTACAACTCTTGAGAAGGCCTTAGAAGAGAATACGAAAAGAAAGAAATATAGTGAGGGGTTCAAACTGATTAATGAGTCTGATGTAGAGGAGGTTATTTGGTGAGTGGAGATGAGGATGAAGAATAAAAAGATGCTGAGGAGGAGGGGAGAAAGCCCATATTCAAAGAAAAGGGAAGAAGAAGGTTAAATCATCTTCAAAAGTCCTCCAAAAAGAGAAAGGTTGCAATCACTAAGACAAAAATGAAAGGAACCAGCTCCAAAAGTAGGAAAAACAACTCAGAGAAATTGTTATTATGGACATAGAGGAGTGGTTCGCTGGGTTGATAATGCTTAAGGGTTGAGTAATTGATTCAGTTGTTGCGACCATGTTAGGGATGAAGCAGTTGATGGAGAAGTTGGAGGTCCAAGGTGGACGTACTTGTTTCTATGCCCACTGCCACTCATGTATAGTGAAGCAATGCTGCAAGTTTATAAAAACTTCAAAGTGTTGGAGGATGGCACAATGAGTTATGAGGTTAGGGGAGTAGAGCTGGTTCTTGATGCTAAATTGCTGGGGGGGGGATTCTTAATGTGCCAGTTGAGAGCTTTGACACATACGTGAGGCATGAGTGGCCTGAGTTGCGCGAAAAGGAGGATTCCATGTACTTGACTAACAAGTTACATAATAAAAACTGATGGCAAGTATGGTAGGAAAGGGGGAGATGAAATTTGTTCACAATCTGCTATTTGAATTTGTGAGCAAGTGTTTGCTGCCTCGATATGAAAGGAGGCATGAGGCCACTTACTTGGATTTGGAAGTGATGGAGGTTCTTGATCAGAATAGGTCAATTAACCTTTCATCTCTGAAGATGAAGCACATGGCAAGGGTTGCTGATCAGGAAAAAGGGCACACATGCTTTGCCCTATGGGTTTCTCCTAACTAGGGTGTTCGAGCATTTCTAGGTTCCCCTTATAAGTCCTAAAAATGGTACCAAAAAGTACATGTTCGATGAGGAGACATTGAAAGACGTGACTGTGGAGCTAGAATGCTAGGGGCTAACATAAAAAGCATGGTCACTAATCTTCTGGAGGAATTGGTTGTTGCTAATAAGGAAAAAGAGAAAATGAGAGAGGAAATTGCTTCATTGAAGGAAGAAAATAGGAGGCTGAAGGAGGAGATGAAGCAAGAGTAGGAGGCCTCTGATGCAAGATTTGATAGGCTTCTAGGGCCTATTCACGAAGAATCCTCTTCAGCAAAGAACCCGGTCCTCAGTCCTCATAGGTTTCTTAGTTTGTCCTTAGTCATTCTCTTGTCCCCCCCGCCCCCCCCAATGACCTGTTTCTGGATAATTATCTTCTTTTTTTTGTTTTTGATGTTGTTAATAGTTTGACGGATTTGTTCAATCGCCTCTTGGTTTGGGCCCTTTGGACTTAATGTGGTACTTATTATAACAATGAATATTGAATATTGATTTCCTTACTTTTGGCTAGTTATTGTGTTCTTTTCCTGGGCAAACTTAATTGGATTATTCATCTATGCTCTCATGATATGCGCATGTCAGTATAGCCCGAGTGGCCATGAGATTTACATTGCTACATTCTCTCATTAACATCACTATCTTTTTATTTTTTTCGATGATACCAAAAGGGAAAAGTTAAGTATGCGCATAATCTATAAACTTGGTTCTTGAATGCCACTTGGATAAATAAAGGAGGATACTCTTGAGTTGTCTATTTGTAGGTCTTATAAAGAATCATGCATAGCCATCTACATGGTTGCGATGAATTGAAGTCGACTCCCTTAAACTTGTGCAAACATGGACGAATTGAAGAAGGGTATGGGAAATGAAACTGGTTCTTCTCCTAAAGACTAATGAAATATAATCAAGCCGGTTACTGATATGCACGTGGATTTGTCATCATCAAAAAAGGAGAATTTGTTGAGTTGAGTAAGAAATTATATTTTTAAGATTAACAAACCACATCTAAGAACCATGTCTCATGTTCTAGTTTGGTGTACTAATAGATTGATGTGTAGATAAGAGATGTAATGTCAAGTGAACTAGGTGTAAAGCAGACCAGTGGCAGAATATTGCTTAGACACGGAAGGCCAGCATTCACATGCAAGTTGGAACTCCTAGAAGATTTTGTCCGTACCCTAAAAGGAATACGCGTATTTGAGGACTTCATGCACAAAACAAAATTTTTATTTATGGGAAAGACTTGCGTGAAAAAGAAGGTTGTAGAGTTGGAAACATATAAGAAAACCAAATCTGAATATGATACGTTTCCCTTAACCGAAATATTCTAGGTTTTGGGGAATTAATTGAAGAAGATTTTCAACCAACCTTGCAGCTAGAAAAGATGATTTTTGTTTCATGTAAAGACTACGTCTATTGAGAGAAATCACTGAGAATACTTCTGACAATAGCAATCACAGCAAAAAGATACTTCTGAAGATTCAATTTAACCAACTGAAGAACCAGTTCCTAAAGATAAAGCTGCTCAATTTCTTTATTTGTTAGGTTGAGTCAAGTATTTTAAATTGTAACCTATTTTAAAAAGTGTAATAGTAGTTTATTGTTGACACTTTGGTTTTTGTAAGCTTCCTAGGCTAGAACTAGTCTGGGAAGGGGTTTGGTATAATTAGGTTGATTGTAGGGGTTAGGGTACTAGAATTAGTCTCCTTGGTTATAGAGTACCTAAGACTGCTCTTTGAAGTTTAGAGGAGATTTGAGATCCTACTCGATAGGTCGTGGTTTTTAATCCCTTGATTAGGGGTTTTCCATGTAAAGATCTCTATGTTGATTACTTTTTCGCATTTATTTTTGTTTGTAGTTGTTTGGATAGTTTGAAGAACCAGGTTCTTTGAAAACGCAAAAATAAGGCAAGATACAATTCAACCCTGTTATTGTGTCTAAGTGAATTCTAAAATAACAATCGGGCTTTGCTATTCTAAACACTTGGCATGCTACTTGATTAGTCGTGGAAATTATACCTTCTCATATGGATGTATTCTCTCGTACTCATTTGTTCGGAAGTTTCATGGTTATTCGAAACGCAAGTATATTCGCCACTCATAAATATATTGACCAGTTGGATTAGTGACTTGTTATAAGTTTCAATACTGATCGGGTCGTTCATCTCAGTAGGATTATTGAATACTACTCAGATGGGATCGGGTCGTTCGCGCAAGATTATTGTAGTAGCACTCTCATGTGATCGGGCCATTCGCCTCGACGGGATATATTAAAACCACTCTTATGGGGTCTGGTTGTTTGCCTCTGGAGAATCGTGCCTAATATTTTGACAGAGAGTTAGTGCTAATATGAGTATCTTGACTCAGATGTTAGCAGTTGCACCTGATATTGGCCACATATATTCCATTCAATATAATTGATATTTGACAATTTTTTATTTGCCCTTCCATCAAGAAGTATGTTTTACATATTTATCTATTTCGTTACTCCTTAATATGCTCCACACCTATATATTTGCTTATGTATATTTTATTATTGGACTACTAGCAAGTATCAATATCGACCCTCACCACTACTTCTTCGAGGTTGGACTAAATACCTGCTGGTTACGTGTTTATTTACATACTAATACTATATTTCTGGATAAATTGTGTAGGTACAGAGACATGTCTAACGGTTGGTCATACAGGCACGTCGGGTAGCAATTGAGGAGACTTTGTGATGAGCTAATTCCTATGCTTTAATCTATAGCATGCGGAGTTCCCTTCCTATTTGTTTATTGTACTTTATCTATTTTCTATTCTAGACAATTGTTATAGTAGTATTGTATATCTCATTAGATGCTCATGCACTTGTGGCATTGGATTTTGGGGACCTTAGGCCATTGCTCTTGGTTGTATTTCTACTATGACATTTGATTATATATTTTGATCATGTTCAAATCTTGAAGATAATGTCGTATTTTATTGTAAAAATGGAACAATTCCACTTATTTATTTTATTAATTTTTATTAATGTGTTATGAACTATTGATCATCGTGTTGATTTATTGTTGGCTTGCCTGACAGCAGCGTTAGGCTTAACCACGACTTATGGTGGAAATTGGATCTTGACAATGCCTTACTTTTTCTCTTATGCTATGTTGGATTGTGGAATTACTTGATTGTTCATATGTTTATGACCTTGTTTGATTTGTTGGTTGGGATACGTGATTGGGATTAGCTCTTGGATACTGGATTGCCCTTCACACCTTTTTTGCATTCATTTCTTCTTAATGAATTATGCCTATTCGTCATCTCTGATGTTATATTATGAATGTTTCCATACTTGAGTACTTGTTGGGTGTTCTCATATGAATTGGTATTGTTTTATCGGGTTGCCGTCGCAACATTATTATGATAGGATCGGGTTGCTCGTAACAATAATATGGCCATGGGATTGGATCGTCATTACAACGGTATTTTTATGTGTTGAATGGGGTTATGTGCCATAATGTAGATGTTATAAATTCTGGTGTTAGCTTGTGATATATTCTTCCTTTGTGGGTTTTGGCTATACTGTTCGCGGATATCATTTGTTTCCCATTTAATTTGAGTTGATGAAAAGGGTTTTGGTCGTGCTATTCGAGAAACGTGATTGTTACTTGTTTTATTGGATCATTTTACTATTTTTTGCCTTTATTCGTGTCATATGTACTATTATACCTCTTGCTATTTCTATTGCTTATTAATTATCTAGGTTATTATGGTAAGTCTCTTATCATAGCCTTGTCACTATCCCGTCGAGGTTACGCTCGATACTTATTGAGTTCATTGGATCAGTTGTACTCATACTATACTTCGGTACTTCTTGTGTAGATTCGGACATTAGTACTAGCAGAGTCCTGAGAGGTGTTTAGTCGTTACCAGACAGATGACTCAAGGTAGAGTTACACACTAGTTTGCAAGCCTTAGAGTCACCTTTTCATTATCTCCATTATAGTTTATTGTATCAGAAAATGTTGTATTCCTTGTAGACATTATATTTAGTACTCTTAGTAGCTGATATACTCTGTTACAACAAATCCCCGGGAGTTGATTTGACCATATTTGGTTTTAGACTTGTTATGTATCCCTGAGCTTTTACTCTTTATCACATTGATTACTTCTTAACTATTAGTCTTGCTTCTATATTTATTGTTAAGTGTTGGCTTGCATAGAAAGAAGTGTTAGGAGTCTTCATGAACTCTTTGGTTAGGATTTTCAGTCGTGATAATATTTCTTTATTAGAAACCATATTACATTTTTATGCAAGTCATTTTCTTTCTAATTGTTAGTCATTTAAAATCTATCAATTAATTTAAATTTGTATCAAGTAGGTTAACTATAAGAGCAAAGCTCTCTCAACCAAAAATTTCGACAAGTCTTTCTTTTTCTCTCTTTAGTTATAAGTTATTTTAAATTTATTAACTCGATTAATTGAGTTTACATAGGATAGCTCCCATTCAAAAAGCTATCTTCTATACTAAAATTCGACAACTTTAGTTAAGGGTGAATCAATTACAATCATTTTACTACATCTTGAATAGTCTCTATAAGTTTATTTCTCTCCTTTCTCTTCATTCTCTTCAAACATGTTTATGCCAATTGTGTCACCAAGAAATAACTTTATTTATTTTATGACTTAATTATTAGTCATTTGCCATTTTAGGTGTCATAGCTATTTTTAGATGAAGTAAGTTGTTAAAAGTTAATTAGTTGTGTATGGGGTCGAACCTCATCGCTTGCATAGAAAGTACCGGTTATGGGATTAGACGACCAGCGTCGATTGTATTTGTCATCTGATAGGTCAAGACTGAAATATTAAGAAGAGAAGTCGAGTCTGGAATATCGATTAGAGAAGTCCGAGACCGGATATCATCGGAACGAAGCTCAAAGCCAAGGAATTTGACACGAGGTTATCGAGGCCGATCAGGGTAAAATGTCCTACGGTAAAATTATCAGATTTGCGTAACTGAAGAACCGAAAATCTCGTGATATGTAAACATCTCGGCGGGAATCACGGCTCTAATCAGTAAAGACGTTGAATCCATTAATTCTAGAGATATCTTACCTTGTAAATGAGATTTTTACCTTGTATAGAATTCTTTTCCCTTCCTATATAAACAGGAAGCTCTATTGTAAATGGACACAATCTACAATCAATATACAAAGTCTGTATTCTATTTTACATACTTATCTACTTCATATTCTATCTCCAAAGAATCGTAACACAGAAAGGCTATTCAATATTGGTGGTTTGCTCTTTTCCTTGTTCATTAAATTTAGTCTCTATTTCTGTTTATTCTTTAATTGTATTAAATCAGGTCATGTATCCTTAAAATCACATATAAATTTAATTGTTACTCGTAATCTAGGATAAACAGTTTGGCACCCACCATGGGGCTATGGATAGTAGTGATCGTTTGACACAATTTACTGTCAGACAGACTATTTTACAATTGTTCTTTGCAGAATACTTTTTTCAGGTTACAATATAATCATGTCACATTCCTAATCCGTGCCTCAATACGTCGATGGCGAGTTTGACCACCAGGGCGAAAACAACAACGTGGCGCCCGGTAATAAAGTCCCAGTCGACGCTAAATCCCAAATGGTGGTCGATGTGGATCGGACTTCTGGCCAGCGAACAGTGTTCGAAGAGAATACCGCTCGGCAAATCAGAACGACGAGAAGGACGAGATTAGCCTCAGGATGATATTCAACATGTTGCAAGCCCAGCAAGCGGCCATTGCTCAGCTGTAAAATCGGAGCCAAGTTTTGAATGGGATAGAGACTGGCCCCCCTTGGGAAATTATCCCCGAAAATGGACCTATCACTCACCAGGGGCAAACGCCGGGATCATGAAAATGCTCGAGGAGTTAACCAGACGAGTCGAGTCAGGCAAGAAGAAATCGAGGCCAATGATAAAAAGGTAGAAACATATAATTCGAGGGTGGACCAAATTCCAGGAGGACCTCCGGTATTAAAAGGTTTAGACTCAAAGAAACTCTTACAGAAACCTTTTCCATCAAGCACCGCCCCAATACCCATAGCGAAGAAGTTTCGCATGCCGGAAATTCCCAAATACAATTGGACATCTGACCCAAATGAGATTTAATCTGTTCTCTTAAAGAAATTCGGAGAGACCTTGTCGAAGGGGGAAATGACTTGGTATCACAATTTGCCCCCGAATTCCATCAATTCTTTTTCCATGCTTGCAGACACCTTCATGAAAGCTCATGCGGGTGCCATCAAAGTCGGGACACGGAAATCAGACTTATTTAAAGTTAGGCAAAGAGATAACAAGATGCTCAGGGAATTCGTATCTCGCTTTTAAATGGAACGAATGGACACTACCGGTCACTGATTATTGGGCCATACAGGCCTTCACACAAGGACTCAACGCTCGAAGTTCAACGGCTTCATAATAGCTTAAACAAAGCTTGATTGAATATCTGGCTGCCACATGGGCGAATATACACAACCTATATCAATCAAAGATTAGGGTCGAGGACGACCAACTTGGAGCTCCCTCAAGATCCACTTACCCCATCAGAACTCATGATAGTGTTCAAAAAGATATTTATCAAGAGACAAGATTGAGCAGAGATAGGCATCGACCATACCCTGTAGACAGAAAGGCCATTCCAATAAGGCAAGGTTCCTCGAGACGAGAAAGGAGGAACGATCTTAATCAGAGTAACCGAGGACCATTGACAAGAAACAACTTCGAGAGAACTGCTGGCCATCGAGAAGCACCACGGCTATCCGAGTATAACTTCAACGTCGACTCGGCTACTATCGTATCGGCCATCAGTCGCATTAAGGATACTAAGTGGCCTCGACCACTGCAATGGGATCCAGCTAAGAGATATCCCAGTTTGATATGTAATTATCATGGTACACACGGGCACAAGACAGAGGACTGTCGACAGTTGAGGGAAGAGGTGGCACGCTTACTCGAAAATGGGCACTTTCGAGAGTTTTTGAGCGATCGAGCCAAAAACCATTAGGGGAACAGAAATAAACCAGTAAACTAGGAGGAGCCTCAACATATGATCAATATGATAATCGGTGGGGTGGATACACCCCAAGGTCCGTTATTGAAACGCACTAAAATATCCATCACCCGAGAAAAGCGCACTCGAAATTATGCGATGCAGGGAACTTTGCACTTCAGCGAGGAGGATGCGGAAGCAATCATACAACCCCATAACGACGCCTTAGTAATATCGGTGCTTATACACAAAACTAAGGTGAAGCGTGTATTGGTCGATCCTGGAAGTTCGGCCAACATAATCCAGTCATGGGTTATCGAACAGCTCGGGTTGACAGACCAAATTATCCCTGAAGTTCGGATCCTCAATGGTTTCAACATGGCTTGCGAGACAACCAAAGGGAAAATAACTTTACCAGTGAACACTGCCGTACCGTTAGGAAAACGAAATTCTTCATAATCGAAGGAGATATGAGGTACAACGCCTTGCTCGGGAGAATGTGGATTCATGATATCAGAGCAGTACCTTCAACACTGCACCAAATCTGGAAATTCCCATCTACTGATGGGTTCATAATTGTTTATGGAGAACAACATGCGGCGAAAGAGATGTTTGCAGTAGAAGAAGCAGTACCGAAACCAATAGCTCATTCCCAAAGAACCAAATAGCAATCACAGGCATCGCCTTCAACGAACGAAGGCGAACAGGAGCTTCTCGAAGATGATGACTACAGGATTCCCCGGTCATTCGTTAGCCCCGACGAATCTGATGCAACTAAGTCAACAGTCGAGGAACTCGAGAAAATTTCACTTCGAGGAGATGCACCGGATCGGAAGGTATATCTGGGCTCGGGCTTAAGCTCTGAGCTTAGGACCAAACTTATTCATTTTCTTTCAGCTAACGAAGACTCTTTCGCTTGGTCCCATCTTGACATAATAGGGATACCTCCGGAGATCACGACTCACAAACTGAGCATCGATCCTAAATTTCGACCGGTCAAGCAAAGGAGGAGGCCTTAATCCGAAGTCAAGCAAGCATTCATCAAGGATGAGGTAACCAAGCTTTTAAATATAGGATCATTCGGGAAGTTAAATACGCGGAATGGTTAGCAAATGTAGTTGTAGTTCCTAAAAAGGGAAATAAGTTAAGAATGTGCATATATTATAAAGATTTAAACAAGGCATTCCCTAAAGATTCTTTTCCCTTACCTAACATCGATCGCATGATTGATGCCACCGCTGGCCACGAGACCCTTAGCTTTCTCGATGCTATTCTAGCTATAACCAGATACAAATGGACAAGGATGATCAAGAAAAGACATCCTTCATCACTAAGTATGGTGCATACTATTATAACGTGATGCCATTCGGGTAAAAGAATGCGGGGGCTACTTATCAACGCCTAGTAAACAAAATGTTCGAAGAACATGTAGGAAAAACGATGGAAGTTTACATTGATGATATTTTAGTTAAGTCCCTACGAGCAAAGGACCATTTGAGCCATTTGCAGGAAACATTCGATGTGCTGAAAAGGTACAACATGAAGTTACACCCAGAAAGTGCGCATTTGGAGTGGGCTCGGGAAAATTCCTCGATTTCAGGGTCTCGAATCGAGGAATAGAAATTAACCCCAAAAAGATCAAAGCCATCAAAGACATTACAATTGTAGACAGTGTAAAGGCCGTACAAAGGCTGACAGGTCGAATAGCCGCTTTAGGCCGATTCATTTCGAGGTCTTCCGATAGAAGTCACCGGTTTTTCAACTTGCTAAAAAGGAAGAACGATTTCTCATGGAGTCTGGAATGTCAGCACGCGTTAGAAGAACTTAAGAGGTATCTCTCTAGCCCACATTTGCTGCATACACCAAAAATAGGTGAGCAACTATACTTCTACCTTGCCGTTTCGGAGGTAGCGGTGAGTGGGGTCCTAGTCCGAGAAGAACAAGGTACACAGTTTCCTATTTATTACGTCAGTAGAACCTTAAGTGAAGCCAAAACTAGATACCCGCATTTAAAAAATTTAGCACTCGCTTTATCGAGTGCCTCTCGGAAGCTAAAACCTTACTTCCAGTGCCATCCCATATGTGTAGTAACGACTTATCCCCTGAGAAATGTAATGCATAAGCCCAAGTTATCCGGTAGATTGGCCAAGTGGGCCATCAAAATAAGCGGGTACGATATCGAATATCCGCCTTGAAGCTCGATCAAATCTCGAGTATTGGCAGACTTCGTTGCCGATTTTGTGCCGTCGTTAATACCTGAGGTTGAGAAAGAATTAATGACCGAATCAGGTACTCATTCGAGAGTGTGGACCCTGTTCACAGACTGCGCCTCGAACTCGAAAGGATCGAGGCTTGGTATCGTACTAAAGCCCCCAACCGGAAACACTATTCGACAATCTATTAAGACTGCAAAATTGACTAACAATGTAGCGGAGTATGAAGCTATGATTGTAGGTTTAGAGATGGCCAAAAGCCTAGGAGCAGAGATAATCGAAGCCAAATGCAATTCTCTCCTTGTGGTCAACCAAGTAAATAGGACTTTCGAAGTCAGAGAAGGGCGAATGCAGAGGTATTTAGACAAGCTTCAAGTCACGTTGCACAGGTTTAAAGAATGGACTTTACAGCACATAACTCGAGAACAAAATAGTGAGGCCGACGCCCTCGCAAACCTGGGATCATCGATCGAAGATGAGGACATCGAGTCCGAAAAGTTCGTACAACTCTTGAGGTCGGTGGTCGAGGAAGGCCATGCCGAAATTAATTGAACGAGCTTGACCTGGGATTGGAGGAACAAGTATATAGAATATCTCAGTTAAGGTAAACTCCCTTCGGATCCTAAAAAATCGAGAATATTACGCACAAAGGCAGCCAGGTTCTGTTTATCCGATGATGGGACCTTATTCAGAAGGACATTCGGAGGCACCCTCGCAATATGTCTTGGACCAGGTGGAACCAAGTATATTTTAAGAGAAATACACACAGGCACATGTGGAAATCACTTCGATTCAGAATCCTTGGTTCGAAAAATAATTCGAGCGGGCTACTATTGGATCGATATGGAGAAAGATGCAAAGGAGTTCATTCGCAAGTGCAACGAGTGCCAAAGGCATGCACCGATGATCCACCAGTCCGGAGAGACACTGCATTCGGTCCAATCGCCATGGCCGTTCATGAAATGGGGAATGGAAATCATTGGCCCTCTCCCTTATTCGCCAGGTAAAGCTCAATTTATTCTTTTTATGACTGACTACTTCTCTAAATGGGTTGAAGCGCAGGCTTACGAAAAAGTTAGAGAAAAGGAAGTGATCCACTTCATCCGGGACCACATCATATGTCGATTTGGGATGCCATCAGAGATCGTGTGCGATAATGGAAAGCAGTTCATCAGTAGTAAAGTGGCGAAGTTCTTCGAAGACAACAAGATCAAGAGGATCTTATCGATGCCCTATCACCCCAGCGGCAACGGACAAGCTAAGTCGACCAACATAACCATAATTCGAAACTTGAAGAAAAGGTTAACCGATGCAAAGGGAAAATGGAAAGAAATAATGCCTGAGGTTCTGTGGGCATATTGCACAACCAAGAAAACCAGCACCGGGGCCACTCCTTTCTCTCTAGTATACAGTGCTGAAGCGTTAATACCAGTCGAGGTAGGCGAACCGAGTGTCAGGTTCTGATACGCAATCGAAGAACCGAATCGAGAAGATATGAACATCAATTTGGAATTATTGGACGAAAGAAGGGAATGGCGGCCCAAAAACAAAAGATCGAAAGGTATTACAACCGGAGACCCAATCTCGACACTTCAACATCGGACACCTGGTGCTTAGAAGAATCACACCCAATACTCGAGATCCGAATGCAGGAAAGTTAGGACCGAACTGGGAAGGGCCCTACACCATCTTGAAGGTCACCGGAAAGCGATCTTACAAGCTTGGAACCATGGAGGGCAAACAGCTGACAAACAATTTGAACATAAGCCACCTAAAGCGATACTATTGTTGAGGTGTGAAATTTCCATTTTTTCGTTTGTTTGTTTTACTAATGTCTGCAGGTATTGAACAAGGTAATCTCGAACCAGGAAGCACAAGATATTAGGCTGAAAGCACGTGCTGCACTCTTTTTCCCTTCGACCGGTTTTGTCCCAAATTGGGTTTTACGGCAAGGTTTTTAATGAGGCAACCAGTAATCGTGCTAACTTAGATCGGTCTCTCATCGAAGACAATAATATTTGGCGCACAATGACCATGAATATCAGAAGATTGCTGATCTGCTTCGATTCATTGTTTGGCCACTTTGATTCGGGGGAACTTCTCATAGATCGTTAGGAATCAATGTAAGGGTCAAACGGTCGAAAGTACCGTGCCCGAGTAGAATGATCTACACCCTAAGCAAATTGTACAAGCACCTGAATGCTAATAAAAGCTTTTCGGCACCGATATCATGTCTCTAAGCCCAAGGGCCACTTCAATTTTTATTACATGATCAAAAAACTAATGTTGCTCAGTACTTTACGCAAAAAACGAAGGGGAGTAAGACCTATTAAGGCAAACCCTAATATCTTAAAAGGCCAAGGCCTTATCGAGTTATTGAAACTCAAATGGAAGTAAGACCTACAGAGGCAAACCCCAATCTATAAAAGGCTAAGGCCGAATCAAGCTAGACTCGAGGAGAATTGAAATCTGTTAAGGCAGAACTCTGATTTCTTAATAGGCCAAAGCCACGTCGAGTTAATGAAATTTGAAAAAGGAATAAGTCCTATTAAGGAAAACCTCAGACCCCCTTTCGAGGCTTAGGCCTTACCCGATCGGCCATGAAAAGGGAAAATCTGCTAAGAAACAAGCTAAGTCTTAACTAAGCCCGAAAGGCAGAAAATTCTACAAGTTGAATTATCAGAGAGTCAAATAGACCGAACAAGAAAGGGAGATAAAAGAAAATCTTTCATATATATGAAGCAAAGTATGTTATAAAAGTGAGAATTCTAAAAAGACATATTATATAACAGATGACTTTAGTCAGAATTCTCGGAGTCTTCTTCTTCTTCAGGGAAGGCCCGCTTTCTAGCATCGACTTCGATCTTTGCTGCATCATCAACCTCGGTGGATAGATCGAAATCTCGAGCTTGTAACTCTTCGAGAACAGAAAGGCGGGTTTGGCACTTGGGATACTTGACCAGGATCTTCGATTGCTCTTGGGCAGCATCGGCATCGGCCCTGTATTGAGCTATTAGATCATCGGCATCAGCTTTCGACGTGGCAACCCCGGATTTTGCCGATTGCAACTCGTTGACCAAAATATCACGATCCGGGGTTAGAATCTCGACCCGAGATTGAAGCGTATCGGTGCTCTTAGTCAGAGTTCCAATTTTTTCTTGTGCCTCCGAGACTTGTTCTTCCAAAGAAACCACTTGAGCTTGGAGAGTTTCCTTTTCCGAGGTCAGCAGATCGGTCTTAGCTATCCATTCGTTGGTTTCTACTTTGGCCTCGCTCAATGGGGATCGGTATTGGTATAGTTGGTCAAGTTGTTGCTCCATCCAGTCGAGTGTATTAGCATTCTCCTTGCGGACAAGTCTAGCTCGACCCGAAGGGCCGGCATCTCCCCTTCGAGCTACCCACGACGTGCTTTTTCTTTCCTTAGTCGAAGAAAAGGCTCATGATGAAGCACCGAGGCCTACGAATATGAAAGAAAATAAGACAGTTAGTACATATTGAAAAGTAAAATGGCAAGCACCAAACAAAGCCTATAAGAAGTTTTACCTTATTTCATGCTTGTTGAGCTTCATTGAACAAGTAGTCCTCATCCACCTTGTCCATTACGGCCTGATCTTCTTCGGTCACCAGACACCGAAGATAACTAGCCACCCCCACGGGCGCAGCAAGGGCCTTAGCGTCTTCGGGAATGGCAAACTTTATTATCCTTTTCCGATCAGGGTTGGAACTCGGAGCAGGAAATCTATCGACCAGCTTGGGACTGAAAGATGCCCTGCTTGTCTCGGCGGAGGGACTCTTCTTTGATACTTCGAGCCCAAAGGTGTCGGCCGATGGCACACCATTGAAGAAATCCCCAAAATGCCCTTCCGGTACATGGCCTTTGCTCGGCGAATGCGCTCTAGCAACTCGAGCTTCATTGAAGGTTGCCTCCAAGAAAGAAGGGGAGTCCATTGCTTCTGGGGAACCCGAGATTCCTTGCGCTTCCTCCCCTGCATCGGCGGAAGCCCCTGTTCTTGACCCTGCGTCGAGGTCCTCCACTCGATGAATATGAATTTCATCTACCCCTGGCTCGGGGACTACCCGAGATGGCTCGCGGTTTAAAATCTCGAGGCCTCCATCTTCCTCTGATTCATCACTCAACCGGATAGCCAAGTCAGCAATTTTGGTCTTACGAGCTATGCTCTTCTTTTTAACTCTTTTTTTCTTGGGCCCAGAAGAACCGGGGGCTTCTTTTCTCTTTTTCTCTCCTTCCTGCTCCGAGACAAGGGGAGGGCAGGGAACCTATCTACCGGGAGAATTTGGCCTCAATTCACCGTCCTTTGATAGACCTGCAAAGGAAGAAGGAAGTGAATTTGTGGCATCACCGATCACATAAAGCGTGAAATATAAGTGTTACAGGTCTCACCATGATTTTTCGCCTCCCATAGGCCCTTCGATATCTCGAGCCAGGCACGCTCTGAGTAGGTCCTTTGAGCTACCACATTTCGGACCCACTCCTCCAAATGCTGAATCGTAGTCGACATTTGAGAAATAGCTGCATCTTGCAAAATATATTAGTGAGATAACAAAGGAAAGACAACAGACAAATTAGGATAGGAAATTGATTCTTACGGTTCATGTTCCACTTTTCAGGGAACGGCATATCTTCGACACGGATCAGGTCCGACGTCCTTATTCGAACAAATCGGCTCATCCAATCTCGGTCCTTTTCCTCATCAATGCTAAAAACACAGGGCTTTGCTTGCCCGGCAAGCGAGTTTTATTAGTCCCCCTCGAAAAACTCGGGGATTGTATAATCGCAGCAGATGATCGAGGGTGAAAGGATGCCCATCGACCTTGCTCACAAAAAAACGGAAAAGATGAAATATTCGCCAAACGGAGGGGTGAATCTGACCCAACGTAGCATTGTACCTTTTGCAAAAGGCGACAATGATGGGGTCCAAAGGTCCCAACGTGAAGGGGTAAGTGTAAACACTCAAGTAGCCCTCCACGTGGGTGGTAATCGCCTCGTCCGGTGAGGGAACTACCACATCTTTGCCAACCTAGTTACATTCTACCTTCACCCGATCGATGGTTTTATTCGTGATCAAACTAATGTATCTAACGACCGGTTCACCCGGCTTGGTATAGAGGAAGCCTTCTCCACATTAAAGTCGGAGCCGATTGTGCATCCGACCGGTACGAACGCTTTTAGAGGAGGCTCTGTCGAAGTCTCCTCAGCAACGACAATCTCGACCTCTTAAGTGGGTTGGGAGGAAGAGGTTTTTTGTTTTTGAGGAACAGACTTGGATGTCTTTGCCATTGGAATTAAAGAGGTGGGAAAGCAAGTAGATGCAAGCGTAAAAAGAGAAATCACTTGAGAACAGAGTTAAGAGAACATGAATAATATCTCAAACGACGCAAACTTCAAAACTGAACAATGAGAGGGCTATTTATACTTTTTCAAAGGTGGCGGTTCGAAACCCAAAATGAGAAAGCATTAATTGGTGCTTGCAGGAATTGCAGAGTTTGTCGTCAATTGGTACATGAAAAGACATCTTTGATACTGGCCACATGCATCATCATGCTGCCGTCATTTATCAACAAGACGTTTTATGTTATATGATTTGACGTTCCGAATTCCGTGTCGCTCACCATAAGTATGTTTCCACTTAGCCTAATCTTAAAAGCGGTGGCTCATATCTTTTCTTGGCATTACTCTCCAAAAAATGAGGGAACTATCTGTATGGGGTCGAACCCGATCACTTGCATAGGAAGTGCCGTTTTTGGGATTTGACGACCAACGTCGATTGAAATCGCCATTCGATAGGTCAAGATCGAAATATCGAGAAGAGAAGTTCGAGGTCGGAACATCGAGTAAAGAAGTCCGAGACCGGATATCATTGGAACAAAGCTCGAAGCCAAGGCGTTTGAGACGAGGTTATCGAGGCCGATCAGGGTAAAATGCCCTACCGTAAAATTATCAGATTTGCATAACTTAAGAACTGAAAATCTCGTGATATGCAAACATCTCGGCGGGAATCGCGGCTCTAATCAGTAAAGATGTTGAATCCATTAATTCTAGGGATATCTTACCTTGTAAATGAGATTTTTACCTTGTATAGAATTCTTTTCCCTTCCTATATAAACAGGCAGCTCTATTGTACATGGACACAATCTACAATCAATATACAAAGTTTGTATTCTATTTTACTTACTTATCTACTCCATATTCTATCTCCAAAGGATCCTAACACAGAAAGGCTATTCAATATTGGTGGTTTGCTTTTTTTCTTGTTCATTAAATTTAGTCTCTATTTCCCTTTATTCTTTAATTGTATTAAATCAGGTCACGTATCTTTAAAACTACATATAAATTTAATTGTTACTCATAATCCAGGGTAAACAAGTTCATATGTCCCAAATTCTATTACACAGTTAGTTGAAGTCACGTGAAGGGCAAATGGGGGAATCTTTGTATAGCTGATTTTTCTTCCACTCTTCTCAGTCTGTAGTCAAGTATATAGAATATGGGAGAAGGCAGTTATAGTCACGTTTTTGGAAATCAATCACTAAAGTCAATTTTTTCCCTCTCAATCTCTCTCTCTCCCTTTGTCTCTCTCCCCCTTCCTCTCTCTCTCAGCTGAGTATTTGTATAGGAGAAGATTAATTCTTGCTTTTTTGAATACTCTTCACTTTCTCTTTTTAATTGAGATCGTATCATTAATATCAAAGCCAATCATTTCTCGAATTAGGGCAATGGGAGATCACATCTCAAGAATGCAGGAATTGCACAAGAAGATCGACAATTAATGGATAGATGGATGGTGTTTTAGGGTAGATTACAGAGCTGCACAATGTAGTCGATTCGAAGGTGACACAAGCCATGGGTGAGATTAGGAGTACGATGGCAATAATGACAAATGGTCGGATGATGATACAGTAGATAATGTAGCCCCTGCTGCCGTAGCTGCAAGGAATGGTGATTATGAGTTCTGTACAAGGAATGATCAAATTGAATTCCCCAAATTCAAGAAATGGTGATTATCAGTTGTGCACAAGGAATAATCAAGCTGAATTTCCCAAATTAAATGGGTTTGGACTGAGGAATTGGCTGTATAATTATGGGTACTTTTGTTATCTTGATGAGACCCCAGAGTGACATCCTATAAATTGGAGGGGAAGTCACTACAGTGGCACCAAACATTCATGATGAACAGAGTCACAAGGGAAAGGCGAAGCTGGGGTGAATAAGTAAGGTGTTTGTATTCCAGGTTTGGCATTAAGCTATTTGATTATCCAATTGGTAATTTCAAGAATTTTCAATAGCTATCCTCTGTACAAGACTATGTTGATGCATTTGATAAATTATTTACTATAGATGAATTAGCATATAAATATGTAGTGAGTTTCTTTATTAGAGATTTGAAACATGAAATTAGCATTTCTCTCAAAATGTTTGCACCAAAAACAAACCTTGATTTTGCACCACCAACCTTCTAAGAACACCAATTTCCTTATCATTCTCTCAACCAACCAGCAGCGAGTGATTTACCAAACCAACCCCCCATATATGTCAGCTCCCTACCAACTTCCTATAAACCAAGGATATTGGGTCTTGGTGATATGGAGTAAAGAAGAGCCAAGGGACTTTGCTTTAACTGCGATGAGAAGAATGGTCCAGGCCATGTATGTAAGAAAAAGAGACAGTTATTTTCATTAGAGTTGGAAGAACCTGAAGATCTAACCGGAACTGCAGAGGACTATATGTTAGATCCTACATAACTATTAACAATGAAATCAAGGCTTGAAAATTGATTCTGAGGGGTTTAATCATGCCTCATATGTAGTTGATGCCATGAATGGCATACATGATTTCAAGACAATGAGAGTGACTACCTTTATTAGAGGAAAAGCTATTCAAGTATTGATTGACATAGGGAGCACTCATAACTTTCTTGACTTGACATCCAAAAGACTAGGCTGCAGTTTAATTGCTATAACTCCTTTTACTGTCTCTGTAGCTGATGGAAATAAGTAGATAACAACTATATGTGTAAGGGGTTATCCCGGAAAATGCAAGGTGTGGTGTTTGAATCTGATACATTGGTGCTTCCTATTGGTGGGGGTAATATGGTTCTTAGCATACATTGGTTAATCATATAAGGAGATATCATGTGGAAATTCAAGAAACTGAAAATAAAATTCAACATCATGGGCCAGAAGGCTTCACTCAGCAGTATCCAAATTCCTGCTATTAAGAAGATTCAACAGGGTCTAATGGAAAAACCGTTGGCCAAAGTTGTAGAATGTGTATGATCTCATTAGGTGTATTAAAAGAAGTTGATCAGGAGCCTAAAGTTAGTTTGTTGATAATGGAAGGGTATCACATGAGTTGGAAGATTTTAAGAAGCTACATGATGTGTTGAATAAGTATGAGAATCTCTTTGAAATTACGAAGGAACTACCACCTCCTAAACAACATGATCATAAAATTACTTTGAAGGAAGGGACTTCTCCGGTTAATATCAGGCTCTATAGGTATTTAGTGGTCCAAAAGGATGAAATAGAAAAGATGGTGGATGAATTGTTAGTTAGAGGGGTTATCCTAAACAACACTAGTCCCTACTTTTCACCAATTGTCATGGTAAAGAAGAACAATGGCACTTGGAGAATGTGCGTGAATTATAGGAAACTAAACAGTCATTCTGGGTGAAGTATAAGTTTCCAATTCCTGAGATGGAGGAATTGCTAGATGAATTACATGGGGCAAGGTACTTTTCAAAGCTGTATTCGAGATCTGACTACCATCAAATCAGAATGAATTAGGAAGAGATTCCAAAGGCTGCATTAGAACTCATCATGGCCACTATAAGTTTATGGTAATGCCATTTAGACTGACAAATGCTCGTTCCACTTTCCAAAGCTTAATGAATTAAGTTTTTGTGATGACTCAATAGGTCATTTTGAGCACTAGCTCTTTCTTCTATGTTCCGAGACCTCATGTAGCTATATTTGATGAGTTATGACTTACATGCATGGTTCGTGTTGCTTTTCAGAAAGCTATTATGTAAAATTTTTAAAAATGTGATTTTTCACTTAAAATAGGTTTGAATAGACCATGATCAACGTTTTTGGTAAACAATCTCGATTCGCTGTTTTGTCAAGGTTCGTATGATATTTTTTTTACTTGTATGCATATTTGGTTTAAACTTGAAATCCTTGAGTATTAATGATCAATTCTCGATATTTGGTATTATTTTGATGGCTAGGGTGAGCGACCGAGTTTATACGATGTTATTATACTTGTGTGCATGTTTGCATGGAGCCCAAGTGGCTCGGGTCAGTTTCAAACAAAGTTGGTCAATTTTGGAACTGGTGGTGGAAGTCTGTTGCTGGTGTTAAGCTGCAGGTCTCATGTTTGTTAGAACCTAATAACAACTGCGAGCCTTGCATTTTTTATGTCAGGCACGTAAATGCAAAGAGGGAGCTGGGGGACTAAATTTCACTTTTGCGAGGAATCCCTTGAATTTGTGGACTGAGTGTGTTCCGCAATTGCGACCTTTTTGTTGCTTTTGCGATAATTGGGATTTCCGGGCAGCTTCCCAAATGCGAAAATTGTACTGCATTTGCAAACAAGAGTTGGCAATTGCAACGTCTGCAACTAGGTATAAGTTGGGGAAAATGGGACTTAGCTTATTTTACACCATTTCTCAACCCTAGACTCCATTGAGGTGAATTCTTGAGAGCGTTATCTTCCCAAATTCATTGGTAAGCAACTCTAATTTATTTTCCATCAATTCCCATTACCTGTCCATGAATTTCTTCATAATATCTATGCATTTTAAGTAGAAATTAGGTGTTTTTGTTAGAATTTAAGAATTTTATAAAATTGAGATTTAGACCTTAACTCGAGGTCGGATTTGGAAATAAATTACATTACCAGACTCGGGGTTGAATGGGTAAGTGAGATTTTGTTTGAATCATAGATTTCGACCACGTGGGCCATGGTTGACTTTTGTTGGATTTTATATTTAATTAAAGATTGAACCTTTTTCATCAGTGGGCAGTTTCTAAAGTATGTTTTGGATTATTTGACTGATATCTGACTAGGTTTGGTTGGTTTGGAGGCTTGTTCTAAAGGAAAAGTCATGGTTGATTGTTGATTTGATTTCGGAAAGATGTAAGTGTCATGGTTAACTTTGAATTGAGGGAGTTATGACTTCATTGGTCTATTTGCTATATGATTTATGTGTGAGAACGACATATATCAAGATGATGAGTGTATATGCTCTATAATGGGTTAAGCATGTGGGGTGGGATATTTATTGTGTATTTTAACTATATCATGCCTTTTTTACTCCATGTTACTATTTCATATCATTCCTTCATTGTTACTTGTCTTTATTTGTTGAATACATATCTTCATTTCTACATGCCTCCAGTTTCTACGTGTTCCATGCATCCATTTTTTTTACTTGTGTGCGTTTTTATTTGTTCTATGCGTTTAATTATTTATTTGCCTTCACTTGCTTCTATTTCACTTCAATTAGTCATATTGGTTTGCCTTAGAGCATTTACTTGTTTTGGTTCCTTTTTTAATATGTCGTGAGTTGTGCCATTGTTGTTTGTAGAACCTTTGTATTATATATATATATATATATATATATATATATATATATATATATATATATATATATATATATATATATATATATGATCGAGTTGCATGCTGCAATAGATATTAATATATTATTTGGGATCCGATTGTACACCGCAACAATATTGATATGATTGTTGGTATCGGGTTTCATGTCACAATTGATATTAAAATTGAACATGGGATCTAGTTGCGCACTGCAAAGGTATTGGTATATATAAATACGTGGATTGGGTTGTGCGCCACAACGGAGAAAATATATTATGATTTTTCTTTGTTGTTGGTTCCGTATATGTGTTGCGTTGTGAAATTGAGCATAGCTGATATTCATGGGCCCTCTGTTATGTATTTCAGTTCTATATTTCATGTTAATCGTTGTTTCTATTCTGCCATTCTTTTTTGCTTATACTCATATAGGTTATAGTAGGTGCCTAGTTATAGCCTCATCACTACTTCATCGACGTTAGACTCAATACTTACGGACTATATGGGGTCAGTTGTACTCATACTTGATAAGTGGGAATTTTGACTACTTATTAGCGCCTTTTAGCATTTATTTTAGTCCAAAAGCGTTTAATTGTGTTCCTGAAAACTGATTAAATGTGTTTAATTACAAGAATATTGGAAGATGAACTCCCAAGATGAAATCCAACTCAAGAAGGAGTAATCTGAGCTTAAGGACAATAAAGGCACAAAAACTCATAAGTGCGGATGGTAGAATATCATCTGCGGCTGCAGGTGATGAAGGAAAATCCATCAGAGATTGGTGCAAAGTGCAGTCCACACATGAATTGTGCGGCCGCAAAAGCTGGCTCAGAGCAAAGTTCAGAGAGTCTGCATTTTAAGACCATCAGAAGTGCGGACCACACAATAATTGTGTGGCCGCAAAAGAAGAATTGAGCGGCCGCACATGTAAAAGTGCGGACCGCATAAGAGCAAGGTGTGGACGCACATGTAAAAGTGCTGACTGCAGAAAGAGTGCATTGTGGCCGCAGTTTAGAATTATGCGGCAGCAGAATTCCAATACTGTCAAGCTAAAGAAAAGTGTGGACTGCACATGGATTGTTCTGCCGCAAAACCAACAAAAGGGCATTTTTGTCCGAAAAATTTTCAGACCTGTATAAATAGAAAATTTTAACATTATTTAGGTCAATGTTTGGACATTAGCTGCTACAGTAGACGATTCTTTTCTCTTTTTAGTAGTTTTTGCTATTTTGAGCTTTTTGAACATAGAGTTTATCATTTTGAATTAATAATATGGGTTTAATTATTATTGTTTTCTATGAGTAGCTAGATTTTCACTAGGGTTGTGACCCGACCCTAGTGTGTAAACTTAATGGGTGTTTGATTTATTGCTTGTTTATGGTTGGGTGTTTATTATTTAGCCTTGTTCTTGCTTTTACTTGAAGAATTAATGGTTACAAACATTAGTTCATGCCGATTTGACTTGGTCTCTACTTGAGTAAGAGAGACTTAGTCTAGGAAAACTTGGCTAGCAAAAAATTGGATCAATCGAGAGATTGATAAACCCAATTAAAGGGTTGAACCTAGAGATAGTAAAACTCGACTTGAGCTTTTTATCAATCGTTTTGTTCAATGCTCATTTGGACTTGAGATAGTCGGATTAAGAAAAATCAATCTTTGAACGAGTGGTATTGAGTGGGTAACTGAATATTGATAGCTATAATACACCTCGATCAATAAAAAAAGCTTTAAAGTTTACAACCCGTTAGGTAAACACCTAGGCGAAGGTCATACCCCTAGGCCTTTTACAACATTTGAAAAACAACAAAAATAATCTTCTAGTTTTATTTCTTAAATTGCAATTGTAGTTTAGATTAAACTTTAAAACAACAGATTTTTGCGAAAGTGCAAATTTAGATATACAAACTCATACGCTAAGATATATACTACTAACTCCCATACCTATAGCTCCTTACGAAATTCGACCCCGGCTCTTGTTGGGTATTACTATTGCATTGACCATTTTCATAACCTCAAATAGAGGAGTGAAATTGGACTAGATCAATTTTTTGGCGCCGTTGCCTGGAAGCTTAAAATGGTGTTAGCTATATATTTAGGTATGTTTTTGGGGTATCTTCTTTTCCTTCCTTAATACTAACGTGTGAGTATTATAGGTGCAATCATGGCAAACAACGAGCTCGGAAACGTAGATTTGGGGGATGTGGATGTGGAGGATGATCAAATGGATGAGGTCCCTTTTGAACCTCAAGCCAACAGACGAGGCCGAGCGCCTCAAGACAATGTTCCCGTTCCACCCCCACCTTCTCCACGAGTGGCTCTGCACCGGGTGTTGCTGAATGAAGGGTATGTAAGTGATATAGCCCCTGCCCGTATCAGGGCGGGCAACTTCCAAATAACTAATGGGATGCTCACTGTGCTCGAGCAACGAGGGTTCTTCACTGGTGCACCAGATCAAAATGCATATAAACACTTGAAGG
This sequence comes from Nicotiana obtusifolia, assembly GCA_002018475.1. NCBI lineage: Eukaryota > Viridiplantae > Streptophyta > Magnoliopsida > Solanales > Solanaceae > Nicotiana > Nicotiana obtusifolia. Next base: position 33,822 of record MCJB01009987.1, on the reverse strand, counting down.
GGTTCGTCGATACGCGTTGGGAGAGCAAACAATCAAATATCTCCGAGGATGCTTTGAGGTTAAGGCTTTTTCCCTTTTCTCTACGAGGGAAGGCTTTAGATTGGTTGGAATGCTTGCCAAATCATTCTATTCATACTTGGGATGAACTAGCGGAGAAATTTCTCTCTAAGTACTTCTCTCCTGAGCACATGGCTATTCTTCAGGATGAAATTCTAGCATTCAAGCAAGCTCCCAATGAACCACTACACGAGATATGGGAAAGATATAAAACAATGTTGAAAGAGTGCCCCAACAATGATATGACAGAAAACATGATTCAACAAATTTTATATCGGGGGATCTAAACAACCAAGCAATGTGTAGTGAATCAACTTGCCAGTGGGAACGTCATGACTACGCCTTATGCGGAGGCATGTAATATTTTGAATGAGATGGCGGATACTTCATCGGCGTGGCAATCTAGAGCCAATGTTCCACAAGGGGACCCCCAATATGATTCTTCTTCATAAAGAGTTACATGACCATGGACAAGCCATAGCCGAGTTGACGACCAGCATGAACCAATTGGCAAAGGCTCAACTTCAACAAATCCAGGGCAAGTCAATGATATGGAGGGAGTTAATATGATTGTGAACAAGCTAAGAACAAGAAGTCCACAAGTGCAACAAAGAGTGGACAATTTTGTGCAAGATGATAGTGGATTTGATCAAGGTGATCCTTACAATGACCAAGAAGAATAGGTCCAATATGTAAACAATTGTCAAGAGCAAAGAAATAACTTCCAAGACCCTAGTCAACAACAATAGGGACCTTCAAACAATCAAGGCAATTGAAATTCTCAAAATCAAGGTAACTGGAGTGTTGGAAACAATTAAGGCAATTAGAATAACAACAATCAAGGCAATTGGAGTGGAAGCAACAACCAAGGGAATTGGCATAAAAATAATAACCAAGGCAATTGGGGAGGCAACAACCAAGGTGGGTGGAACAATAATCAAGGAAATCAGGGGTCGGGTTTTCAGAGGCCTCTGATGTTTCAACAACGAAGCAACCATCCCTTTATTCTTCCTATGCTCCTAGTTCGTCAAAAAAAAATGGCCCGTATCGAGAAGATGTTCTAATAAATGATGGACAAGAATGCCGATTTCGATGCCCAACTTGCTTCACACAACACATCGATCCCCAATCTAGATGTACAAATAGGTCATATCTCTCAAGCGCTAAATTCTCGTCCTAAGGGGGTACTTCCAAGTGACAGGTGGTGAACCCGAAGGGTGGGAACAATACGGGGTATGCCATGGCCATTACTACAAGAGGTGGAAGAAGTGGGAATGCACCCACCTCAAGTCAAAGGCAACTTGTGGATGATGAGCAAGTGGTAGAAGAAGAGGAGATCCCAACCAATGTAGTGCAAGCTAATGATGAACTGTGGATTGATATTGATGACATGATGGACGAGACTCAAGAGGAAGTAAACCCGTCCAGGGAGCATGTGATTGACATATCGGAACTGGTAGTGCAAAAGGCTAAGGCACCATTGCCTAAGCCACCTCGTCCATATACTCAAAGGCTCGCCAAGAAAAATGGCGAGCATTAATTAAAAAAGTTTATTATGATGAAGAGTCTCTCGATAAATGTGCCATTAGTTGAAGCCTTGGAGAAAATGCTCGGATACGCAAAGTTTATGTAGGACATGGTGACAAAGAAGTGGTAGATGATTTTTGAAACTATCAAAGTCATTCACCAAGTGAGTGCAATTATGCATTTGATGGCTCCTAAGTTGGAAGCTCGCGGTGCTTTCACAATCCCTTGCACCATTGGAAGTGCCGAGTTTGCCAAAGCTCTTTATGATCTTGGGGTGAGTATCAATTTGATGCCCTAATCAGTTTTTAAGACCTTGGGAATTGGGAAACCAAGACCCATATCTATGATACTACAAATGGCTGATCGTACAAAGAAGAAACTGTTGGGGTGATTGAGGATGTATTGGTTCGTGTCGATAAGTTCATCCTCCCATCAGTCTTTATTATTCTTGATTGTGAAGTGGACTATGAGGTGCCGATTATTCTTGCAATACCTTTCCTTGCTACGGGGAAGGCTCTTATTCATGTGAAGCCGGAGAATTCACTTTCCAGGTGGGTGATTGAAAGGCAGTGTTCCACGTGTGCAAATCTATGAGACAACCGAATAGCAATGAAGTGTGTTCATTCGTGCAATTGGTGACCAATGTGATTATTGATTATCCAAGTGCCACAATTAATGTGGGTGATATGTTGGAGTCCGTCTTCCTCAATTTTGATGATGACGAGATGGATGGCTTCATGGAATGTGTTAATTCATTGCAAGGAATGGGGTCGTACAACTATGCACCCCGGAAACTTTCCTTGGATATTGAGAATAGGAAAACTCCTTCTACAAAGCCTTCAGTTGAAGAGCCTCCAATCTTGGAGTTGAAGCCATTGCCTCCACATCTCAGGTATGAATTCCTTGGCCCTTGTTCTACATTACTGGTTATTATTTCCTCTTGTTCGATTAACGTGCAGGTTGACTTTACATTGGCGGTGCTCCACACGAGGAAGAAAGCTATTGGGTGGACTTTGGCGGATATTCGGGGAATAAGTCCCGCATTTTGCATGCAGAAGATTAATTTGGAGGAAGATGCCAAACCCTTCATTGAACATCAAAGGAGACTCAGTGAAGCCATGCAAGACGTGTTCAAGAAGGAGATTTTTAAATGGTTGGATGTCGGGGTGGTCTACCCTATTTTTGACAATTTGTGGACTTCTCCAGTGCAATGTGTCCCTAAAAAGGGGGGCATAACTGTGGTCACTAATGATAAGATCAAGTTTATTCCCACAAGAACGAAGACTAGGTGGAGAGTGTGTATGAACTATTGGAAGCTAAACAAAGTCAAGAGGAAAGACCATTTTCCCCTTCCCTTCCTTGACCAAATGCTTGATAGGTTGGCCGGTCGTGCTTTCTATTGCTTTCTGGATGAATATTCAGGCTACAACCAAATCTTTATTGCCCCAAAAGATCAAGAGAAAACAACTTTCACTTATCCCTATGACACTTTCGCTTTCAAGCGGATGCCATTTGGCTTATGTAATGCACCGGTGATTTTTCAAAGGTGTATGATGGCGAGCTTTATGGATATGGTCGAGGACTACCTTGAAGTCTTCATGGATGATTTCTCGGTAGTCGAGGATTCCTTTGATGATTGTCTGGCTAATTTGGATAAAGTATTGGCAAGGTGTGAAGAAACAAACTTGGTGCTAAATTGGGAGAAATGCCATTTTATGGTCGAGGAAGGCATTGTCCTTGGCCACAAAATTTCAAAGAACAACATAGAGGTCGACAGGGCGAAGATAGAGGTGACTTCTAAAATTCCACCTCCAATTTCAGTGGAAGGCGTGAGATGTTTCTCAGGTCACGCGAGGTTCTACCGGTGCTTCATAAAGGATTTTTCTAAAGTGTTAAAGCCATTGTGCAAGCTTTTAGAGAAAGATGCTAAGTTTCACTTCAATGATGATTGGATAAGAGCTTTTGAATTACTAAAGTTCAAGTTGACAACAACTCCCATTATCACCGCTCCTAATTGGAGTATTCCTTTTGAGCTCATGCGTGATGCTAGTGATGTAGCGGTTGGATCAGTTTTGGGGCAACATATCAACAAAAAATTTCATCTGGTCTACTATGCTAGTAATACCATGAATAACCGTGACTTAGAGAGAGACTCTGGCGATAGAGAGAGAGAGAGGCGAAGAGATGGAGAAGCTCATCGAGAACGCCATGGCGACACCGGCCGGTGCTCCGCCTGCTGGAGAACTTCATCCTCTAACTTCTCAACCTCCCACCACAAATACAACCAGTCAACAACCCCTAGATTACAGTCGTCTCCTCAGATCTTCAACTCTAACTCGCCCCCATGGTCAGCCTTTTGTCAAGTTTACAGAGGCTGAAGTTGATCGAATGAACATAATTGAAGGTCTTCAATATGCGGTAATTGGTAAGTTCTCTTATGGGTGGCCAGATATTCAAGAGCTGCGTAGATTAATTCTAGCTCATTGTGGAATTAAAGGTGATTGTAACATTGGATTGCTTAGAGATAGCCATGTGCTAATTCGATTAATGCTATGCAAGACATCATCAATTTTACATCAAAGGCAGTATACTATCTGAAAGCAAAAGATGGATACGAGTATCAGAAGAGGACATTGATCTATGATGCCAAATTCAAAGAAGGAGAAGAAATGTCCAAAGCAATGGCTTGGATTTCATTTCCTAATTTGCTGCCTACTTATTTTGTTAAAGAATATCTCTTTTCTTTGGCCTCAACAGTTGGAAATCCATTGCATTTAGATATGGCAACAATCAATAAAACCCGTCCAAGCTATGCAGGAGTCAAAGTATTAGTTGATTTGTTAACTGAATTACCAAAGAAAGTTCGTATGGATATTGAAAATGAAGCTACAGGAGCATAAGAACTAAATGGGTTAAAGTTCAGTATAATTTCAAACCCAAATTCTATAAACAGTGCAAGCTGCAAGGCCATGACATGTTAGAATGTTGGAAGCTTCATCTTGAATTGCTGAATAAAAATTCTAGTGAGAAGTAGAAATTTAAGGAGAAGGCAAAAGAAGCAGCACCTCTGATGATCCTATCAAGTGGTAAAGTAGTTGGAAACATTGGTTTACAATGGAAGGAGATAAATCAAACTCAAAGCAAAGACAAACAAATAGCAGGTCAATCCAAAGGTGGATTGGCATTAAAGCCAGCTAAGACAGATATGCAGAAAGTCCAGACAAACAATAAGTTTGCAGTACTGGAAATGGAGCAGAGCAGAGCTAATGAAGACAATCAACTAATTGTAGTTGAAGAAGAAGTGGGAGGAAGTACACATGCCTCAATGGCAGCACAGTTAACTTCAACTCCAGGTACTAGAAAGCCACTACAGACTAAGACACAAGCAGAGGGAACTGGAAGTGGAGACAAAGCACTAGCTACTGAAATCAAAGAATCAACAGGGTATTGGGTCAACAGGGGTTTTGTCAACAATGTTACAACAAACCAATCATGGCAAGAGACTCTGATACATGAGGTGAATGAGGCTGATAGAATTCAACTCAGTGAAGGCAAGCTATGGAGTGAACAAGCGGAAGAAGGATCAGAAGAAGAAGCAGTACCAGAAGGCATGGGAAGTTATGAAGTTTCAATTGATGAGGAAGAAGAACTAAATGTACAAAGTATAAAAGGCAAAGCAACAAGTAAAAATAGAAGACCCTCAAATCAAGAATAATGATAAGGATGTTTAAATAGCCAAAAATGAGATCACAACATTAGAAGTGAGTCTGCCCAGCATTTTTACAAAGCCAAAGATCAAAGGTCCTGTTGTTCAGACTTCTGGAGAAAAGGAAGCTAATAGTCAATCTATAGATAGGTTAATTGAGAGCAGAAAGCTCACAGGGAAAATGATCAATCCACATGATGAAAGAAGGATTACACGGCACAATGGGGAGGTAGCTGCTAACTAACATGAGGACACTGCCAACAAAGGACAGCTAAGTCACATAACAAAGACCACAGGACTAATCCAAGCAGACACCAATAAACAGGAAGGGATCTTGATGAGGAATCTATCATTCAAAACCTCATCAATGTGGCAAGACAAGCAGATATATCACCAAAGTTTATGGATGCACGGAAATCAGCTAAAAGGGGCAAGAAAAAGCAGGTCAAGGACAATTAAAGTGCAGTGTCAGGGGTCCAAACCAGGAGGATCCTATCTAAATCCCACACTAAATCATGAATGGATTCATGTGGAATATAAGGTCAATCAATACTCAACAAGTCTTTGAGAGACTGATTAATATGCATAGACAGCAACACATTCAATTCATTGGGATCATGAAGCCTATGTAAAATTAAGAAAACTGGAGAGTTTATAGAAGGAAGATTGGAATGCCTAAGTGCTATGCCAATGTCTCAAACAAGATATGGGTATTTGTGGATGATGATCATGAAGTAGATAAAATAAATGACATGGAGCATCAATTAACAATGCAACTGACAAACATGGAGTCACACTCTTCATTCATTGTCACTTTTGTATATGCAAAATGGAGTCACACTCTTCATTCATTGTCACTTTTGTATATGCAAAATGTGATGCTATTGAAAGAATTGAGCTGTGGGATAGTTTGTACAATCTTGCCAGAGACATGTCAATGCCTTGGCTTGTAGGAGGTGTCTTTAATGTGATATGGGATGAGGAAGAGAAGTTTGGAGGACTCCTAGTATCTCTAAATGAAGTTGAAGACTTTAGACATTGCATCAACACCTGCAATCTCTCTGAACTTGCTTTAAGGGAAGCATATACACATGGTGGAATGGGAGAGCAAAGGAAGATTGCATATTCAAAAGGCTGGACAAATGCCTAGCTAATTGTGCACTCCAACAGTGGCTGCCATAATTGGAAGTCACTCATTTTCCAAAGATAGGATCAGATCACTGTCCATGTTACTAACTTGTAACCAAAATGCTACACCTACAAAGAAAGCTTTCAGATTCCTAAAATTCTGGATAAAGCACCATTCTTTCAAATATGTGGTAAAGGAACACTGGAAAGCAGACTTTATAGGGGCATTACAACCTACTACACCAAACAGAACAAGATTGCAAAGGGTACAGGCTAACTTGATCAGATATTTGACCTTAGAGGAGGAATTCTGCAAGCAAAAATTTGGTATGACACAGTTCACAAATGGAGACAAAAACACAAAGTTCTTTCATGCACAGGTGAATGGCAGAAGGAAGAGATTACTGTTGAAGAGAATATAGACAGTCAGGCATATGGTTACAAGAGAATGAAGAAATAACAGAGGAAGCAGTTAATTATTTCAAAGCTCAGTTCTATGAGGCAACCATCCCTACAACATTCAAAATCCTGGACCATGTTCCTACATTGGTGGAAAGCACAGATAATGCTCTACTAATGCAGCAACCAACAAATGAGGAAATTAAGCAAGCAGTGTTTGAACTTAATGCAGAAAGTGCTGGTGGACCTGATAGTTTCACTGGGAGTTTCTACCAATAATGCTGGGACATAATTGAGAATGACATAGTGGATATGGTGAAAGCAGTCTTCAATGGACATACTCTTCCCAAGAGTATAACACATACAAGCCTGGTGCTACTGCCAAAAAAGAAGGAGGTACTGACCTTTTCAGATATGAGACCAATTAGTCTCAGCAACTTCAGCAATAAAATCTTCTCTAGAGTGATTAATGACAGAATGGTAAACATCTTAGCAAAGCTAATCTCCAAAGAACAAGATGGTTTTGTAAAAGGCAGAAGCATAGTGGAAAATGTGATGTTAACTCAAGAAATTATAACAGACATTCGTTTGAGAACTAAAGTAGGTCCAAATGTGGTACTCAAAGTGGACATGGCAAAAACATATGATAGATTGTCATGGCTCTTCTTGGCAACGATTCTGAGGAATATGGGATTTGAGGAGAGATTCATTGGCATGATACATGGGATTGTGGCAAACAATTGGTACTCTGTACTGATCAATGGAGAGCCACATGGTTTCTTTAAATCCACAAGGGGAGTCAAGCATGGTGACCCTCTGTCACCTGCCCTCTTTATACTTGCAGCAGAAGCTATGTCTAGAGGACTCAATGCTCTACACTCTAATCTGTATTTCTGTGGATTTGGATTGCCTAAATGGAGTCCCAGGATAAACCACTTAGCATATGTTGATGATACCATCATCTTTTTCTCATCAAATGCCACTTCACTACAACTGATAATGGAAGTGCTGACTGACTATGAAAATGCTTCAGGCCAACTAATAAACAAGAGCAAATCTGCTGTCTATATTCATGATTCCACCTCAACACAGGTAATTGACAAAGTGCAAAGAATCACAGGAATACTGAGGCAAGAATTTCTTTTTACTTACCTTGGATGTCCAGTCCTCTACATGAGGAGGAGGATGGATTACTACCAAGGTCTCATACAAAAGGTGATGGATAAGCTGCAAAATTGGCAAGGGAAACTACTCTCCATAGGGGGAAAGGAAGTGCTTATTACTCATGTGTTACAAAGCATGCCTATACACCTCCTCTCTACAGTAAACCCTCCAGCCTATGTGATCAATAAACTACACAAGATAATTGCACACTTCTTCTGGTGCAACTCTGTGGGAAACCCAAGCAGGCACTGGGCATCATGGAGCACCTTATACTTGCCATGTGAGGAAGGTGGTGCAGGGTTCAGATCCCTACATGACATCTCTACAGCATTGTTTTGCAAGCTATGTTGGAATTTTAGAACAAAACCAAGTCTGTGGAGTGCATTTATGAGCCAAAAAACTGCAAAAACTTCAATCCTATAATAGTACCATGGAGAGGTGGATCTCACATATGGAGGAAAATGATTGACTGCAGAAACATTATAGAATACCAAATCTATTGGCAACCTAAGATGGGATCTTCTTTATTCTGGTTTGAAAACTGGTCTGATTTTTTATGTGATGAAGCTATACAAAACATTTAGGATGTGGTGTATGAAGGTCACTGGGATGAGGAGAAGATCAGAGAGATACTACCAATTGAACTTGTTGCACACATACTAGAGAACATTAAACCACCAGCCTCCATTGATGCACTTGATAAACCATTATGGATGCCAGAAACCAGAGGTGACTTCACTGTTAAATCAGCTTGGAATATTTGAGAAAGAGGTAGCATCCTTATAATGCTTACAGGAACATTTGGGTAAAAGGACTGCCATTCAAGGTTGCTTTCTTCATGTGGAAATTATGGAGAAACAGAATACCACTTGATTACTTCTTCAAAAAATTGGGCTACAACATGGCCTCTAAATGCTGGTGTTGTGCAGAGCCACAAGAAGAAACAAGACAACATCTTTTATTCATATCATATGCTGCAAACAAAGTGTGGGGGTATTTTCTTGGTAATGCAGGAATTGGCATAGAGGGAATCACACTGCACCAAGCAGTGACCAAATGCTACACTGCAGATGCTGTCAGTCGATTGAAAACAATACTGCAGCCCTTACCTTTAGTGATCTTTGGGAGCTGTGGAAGAGAAGAAACAACTATAAACATGGAGATGCAGTCACTATCATTAGAGTAATCTACCAGATTACTTCTACTCTTCAGCTACTCATCAAATTCAGAAAGTCAGGTATAGACAACATCCCTCATAAATGGCCAAACATAATCACCATCCTGCAACAATATACTCCTACTCTGAAATACACAAAGGTGCTCTGAGAATTCCCCAATCAAGGATGAATAAAAGTTAACACAGATTGACCCTCTAGAGGTAATCTAGGTAGAAGTTCCATGGGATTCATATCGAGAGATAAGAAGGGAGATGTCATATATCTATGCAGTAACGAAATCCAAGAAGGCACAAACACAGAAGCAGAAGCACAGACATGGCTAGAGGCCTTGAGATTTTGTGTTCACAATGACCACCTCCTCATAGACCTCCACATTAACTCAATGATGCTATTGAAAAGTATAAAGGGAGAATGAAGAGTGTCATGGTCCATCGATGAAATAGTTGCTGAGATCAAAGAATTGATGGCAAGATGCAATATAATAGTAACACACACTCGGAGAAGGCAACAACGTGGTAGACCATTTGGCAAACTATGCTCTAGACGTTGGACCTATGGCATGTTACTGTTTTGATGATATGGATGTAAAAGGTAGCAGACTGATCAACAGTGATAAGAGTCAATGTCCATACCTAAGAGTAAGAGTGGCAGGAAACAAGGGGCAGTAACACTGCCAAAGGAAAAGAAACCTGGGAAAAGCAGAACATCAGTGGTGAAGAAAGAATGGAGTAGTGTCCCTACACTAATTCTTCTTCTTTTCTTGTAGGAAACATAGGAGCAATTTACTTTACAGATCAACCACATCAACTAACTTGTTTGTTATTGCAAGCAGGCAAGAAAATATGGAGTTTATCACTGAAAATGCAGCACCAACTACTACTGCGACAACAACTTGAGATATTCACAACAATCCCTGGCAAATGGACTGGCATGGAACAACACCACATAAGTGACACACCACACAATCAGTCACTTATCAAGTTTCAACTCAAGAACACAACATCTGTTTCCCCTATTACTTACCAGCAGGCACACTATTTGATCAAAGCAAGATATGGCACCAGCAAGAAGCCTGGGGGTGGCCATGAAGAGGAACAAACAATGGATGCAGGATCTCTCACCTTGGATTCAAGCAGCGGTGAAATGTTAATCACTGTGAGGGATCGGCTTAATACTGAAGAAGAAATGTGTCATTACATTGCCTCTTTGGTACACTGGAGGACACAAGTATGGCACAAGGAAACTTAGGGAAAGCCATGATGAGGAACAGACAGTGGCTGCATGATCTCACATAATCGGTGTACTGTTGTTTGCAAGCACACTGCTATACCTGGGATGCCACCACAAGCATCATCACAACAAATGCAATGAGGAGAAACTGGAGTAGTAGATTCATTATAACATGATTTTCTTTCTTGCAGGAAATGCTGAAGACCAGGGCTGCCATCATTATGCTTTCAAAATCAAGGTCATTAGTATAGAAGAAGTCAGAAAACAACACCTGCTCACCTCTCTATCCATTAACATCCTGGATTCAAGCAGCAGTCAATCACATAAAATGATCACTCTAAGGGAGCAGCTTTCTACTTTGAAGCAATGTGTCATTACATTGCTTCTTTGGATAGTAGTCTGGATCCCAATTACTATAAGCAAGCTCATCAAACACACAAATACAAGCAACATAAGAAGCTCAGCAACAACTGCCTCAATTTTAAAAGCCACAGCATCAGCAAAGATTCAAAAGTCATCAAAATCATCAAGGTTAACTCAGAGGAAACAATCATGATCTCAGCATACTTCCCAACTCTGCAGATAGCTTGGAGGAGTCCAGATCATTGCTGTAATTACAATGTTTGGTATTAGCATTTCTAATGCTCAATTTGTGATGCAGGTCAACCTGATCAAACTACGTTCATGCCATCAATGTTGGATGAGACAAGAAAAGGCGTCGATTAGTCTTGGAGAAGAGCCAAGCGTTCAAGCATTCACAAATTTGGCTATGGACGAAATTAGAAGTTGAAGATGTACATTTGTGTTTATGTTGTATTAATGTGTTTCTATGGAAGACATTAATTCTTACTTTTTTGGTCCTGCGTGACTATTCTTTAAACTTAGCCAAATTGTGTCCTTTTTGTTAATTATTTGTTTCCTAGCTGATTTAGGACAAGGCTCATTCTATTTAAGCCTAAAGACTTCATTATTTTTACTACCTTTTAATTGAATACAATTTCGGCCAAGCCTTTGTTCTCTCCAAAAATGTGTGACTTAACTTGTCCAAATTTGGTGTGATTCAAAATTAAACTTGTTCCTTGTTTGATCGAACAATTTGCAAGACAATCGTTGTCTTGAGGGTCGTTCGTATAGTATAGGTACTCCTTGATTTCATCAAGAAGGTAAGTAGACTAGTTCCTACTTTTTATCTTGATAATTTATATAGCGTCTTGCTTTTATCTTTTGTTTACTTGTTTTCGCATTTTTATATTGCATCAGTTGGTATCAGAGCTTGGAAAGGGTTTGTTCTTACAATCTCAATCCTGTTCTACGTGTCTTAGTTTAGGTTCTTTCTCTAATTTCGTTTTTGATTAAAAAAAAGAAGAAGAAAAAACGTGTCAAAAAAGAAAAAGAAGAGAAAAATCTAGAATCGTTGTTGATTGAAGTTGCTAAAACATCTAGGGTTAAAATCTTGAAGATTTGATTGTTAAAATCCATTCTTGAAACCAATCTTGAAGTTATTGATCATTTAAAAACCATTCTTGAAACCCTAGTTGAAATCTTGAAGTAAATTGAATTGCTAGAAGAATTATCAATAGTTCTTAGTTGGATTCTTGAAGTTCTTGGACGCCAAATTTGTTGTTCTTGAAGTTAGTTCACATTAATCTTTGAGTTCTTGAAGTTCTTGGACATCAATTTGTGGTCTTGAATTAGTTCATGTTTATCTTGCGACTTCTGAAGTTCTTGAACGCCCAAAATTGTTGTTCTTAAAGATAGTCACGTGAAACTCAAGAATCTTGAAGTTCTTGGAATTAAAATTGTAGCTCTTGAAGAGTTTTGCGTTGTTCTTAAAGAGGGTCTTGAATCCTCAATTGTTCTTAATGAGTCTTCTATGAATTCTTGAAGTTTTTGAACATTAATTTGATAGTTCTTGCGGAAGTCTTTGAACGTGTGAGAGAGAAAGAAAAGAGGGCCAAATTTAGGAGGAGAAGGAGGAGGAATAGGAAACCCTAATTCTAGTCCAAGAAGGAAACTACTCCCAATCCAAAAGGGAGAAGTATCAAGGAGTTGAAATTCTATTTGGACAAGGAGAGGAGGGGCAAATTTGTATTGGAAAAGGAGAAGGGGGCTGAAAATCCAAAGAGCTAAGGAGAGAGGATTGGTCTTCTCCAAACTAAAGTGGGAAAGCTTCAAAAATTTCTTCTCTTTACTATTTCGAAATTCCTTATTGAATTACATTAATTCTAATTAGTAATTCTTAGGTAATTTTCTACTAAAGTAATTACTAATCTTTGAGCTTGTAGGACCTCATGCTAAAACTCAGAATTTCCACTTTCGTAGATAATTCTTGGATTCTCGTGCTCACTTTAAAAGCTGTCCGCCTATCGAGTCACATAAATTCACTCACCCCGAAGAAACTATTGAACTTGAAAGGTCGTTAAGGAACTTGATCACTTAGAGGAAGCCAATTTGAGGACAAGTACGAAATCCTACCCGAAATTTGAGTGAACCCGAGAGTCATTCAAAAAGTGAGAGGGAGTATTTTTGACTAACCTTTACACATTCTCTAGTCTTGTATCTTTTGCAGGTACATGGCTACGGAAGGAGAAAAGGTTGTGACAGACATTACTTTAGTCGAGCTTTGGGCTGAAGTAAGGGCGCTTAGTATCCGAGTGGAGAATCTTGAAAGAACCGCTAGTACTTGGAAGAATGCGGGGAAAGGAACTAGTGATGGTTCTACCTTAAGACCTGAACATGATGGTACTGTTTTTTAGGTTGAGTGTGACGATGAAGTTTCTACTAACATTCACCCCTTGCCTAGTGTTGTTTATGATTTTTTGCAGGAATACAGGGACATGTTTAACGAGGAGATGCCGAGTGGACTACCTCCATTGAGGGGGATAGAACACCAAATTGACTTTGTTTCGGGGTCACAAATTCCAAACAAACCCGCATGTCGAAACAATCCACAGGATACTAAGGAGTTGCAATGACAAGTGGATGAGCTATTGACCAAGGGGCTAGTTCGAGAGAGTCTAAGCCCGTGTTCCATACCCGTGATGTTGGTTCCGAAGAAAGACGGCACCTGGAGGATGTGTGTTGATTGTTGATACGTCAACAAGATACGGTAAAGTATCGTCATCCTATCCCTAGGTTAGATGACATGCTAGATGAGTTATGTGGTTCAAGTATGTTTTCTAAGATTGATATTAGGTCTGGTTGCCACCAAATCCGTATGAAACCGGATGATGAGTGGAAAACTGCATTCAAGACCAAGTTTGGTCTATATGAATAATTGGTGATGCCTTTTGGTCTCTCAAACGCACCTAGTACGTTCATGCAACTAATGAATCATGTCCTTAAATCGTTTCTTAATAAGTTTGCGGTTCTCTACTTTGATGATATCCTGATCTATAATAGAAGTTTAGATGACCATGTTGATCACTTAAGGCAAGTGTTTGAAGTGTTGAGAGCCGAAAAGTTATATGTTAATTATAAGAAGTGTGCTTTTTGTGTAGAGAAAGTTGTATTTCTGGGATTTGTTCTAAGTGTTAATGGTGTTGAAGTAGATGAATCTAAGGTTGAAGCTATTAGAGATTGGCCTACTCCTAATATTGTTTTGCATGTTAGAAGTTTCCATGGACAAGCTAGTTTCTATAGATGCTTTGTTAAAGACTTTAGCACCATAGAAGCACCACTCACAGAGTTGGTGAGAAAAAACACGCCTTTTGTGTAGGGGGAGCCGCAAGAGGGTGCCTTCCAAGAGTTGAAACGTAGGCTTAGTTTTGCCCCATTGTTACAATTACTAGATTTTAGTAAGGCGTTTGAAATTGAGTGTGACGCTTCGGGTGGGAATTGGAGGTGTTCTTATGCAATATGGGAAGCCTATTTCCTATTTTAGTGAGAAGTTGAAGGGGGCCACCTTGAATTACTCTATGTACGACAAAGAGTTGTATTCCCTCGTGAGAGCTTTAACTCATTGGCAACATTACCTATGACCTAAGGAATTTGTAATTGGGAGTGATCGTGAGTCTCTCAAACATCTTAGAGGTCAAGAGAAACTAAATAAACAACATGCCAAGTGGGTAGAGTTCATTGACAGTTTCCCTTACATGATTCATTACAAGAAGGGGAAAGGAGAATGTATTAGCTGACGCACTATCTAGGAAGTTTGCTTTGGCTATCACGTTAGCATCGAGGTTGATGCGTTTTGAGAGTTTTAAGTCTATGTATGAGCATGACCCTAAATATAAGAGAGTGTGTGATGCCATAACTAGTGGGCAGCGGGTTGAGAAGTATCAATGGCATGATGGGTACATTTTTAAGAAGGGGAGAGTTTACATACACGATTCCTCATGGCGAGAGTTGTTGGCGGGTGAGGCGCATTGTGGGGGCTTGATGGGACAGTTTAGGGTAGATAAGACTTTAGCTATATTAGGGGAACAGTTCCATTGTCCTAAGATGAGGCGAGATGTCGAGAGAGTATGTGGAGCGTGTTTTGAGTGTAAAAGAGCTATGTATCATGGTTTGTATACTCTCATACCCGTTCATACTAGTCCTTGGGTAGATGTTTCGATAGATTTTGTGATGGGGCTGCCGCAATCTCGAGGTGGTCATGATATGGTTGTAGATAGATTTTCTAAGATGGCTCATTTCGTTCCTTGTAAAAAATGTGACGATGCACAACATGTTGCTTCTTTATTTATTACTAATGTATTAAAGTTGCATGGTGTGCCTCGAACTATTGTTAGTGATAGGGATGCTAAGTTTTTGAGTCACTTTTGGAAGTTTTTGTGGGGTACTCTTGGCACCATTTTGTTGTTTTCTACATCACGTCATCCACAGACTGACGGTCAAACTGAGGTTGTTAATCGCACCTTGGGAGCTCTTCTTCGAGCTTTGACCATAGGGAAGTCCGGCACTTGGGCTGACCGATTACTTATTATGGAGTTTGCATATAATAGAATTGTTCATCGAATGACTAGCATTACTCCATTTGAATGTGTTTATAATTTAATTCCTTTGATACCACTTGATCTTGTTCCTTTGCCGAGAGATGCAGTTATTAGCATTGATGGAGAAAATCGAGCAGCCACGTTTCTTGAATTGCATGCTAAGGTGAGGAAAACTTTGGAGGTTGCTTATGAAAAGGTAGCGGTCAAGAAGATTAAAGGAAGGAAAAAGCTGGACTTAAAGAGAGGTGACTGGGTTCGGGTGCACTTCCGCAGGGAACGACTTCCGAACCATAGGAAAGGGAAGTTGGCTCCGCGAGGAGATGGACCATTTCAAGTGTTGCAGAAGATCAACAATAATGCATATGTCCTAGATCTGCCTAATGATTATGCTGTTTCTAGGACATTCAATGTCACTGACTTGACTCCTTGTGTTACTTTGAAAGATGAAGATTGCTCGATTTCGAGGACGAAATCTTCTCAAGAAGGGGAGAATGATGTAGGTCAACCTGATCAAGCTAAGTTCATGTCATCAATGTTGGATGAGACAAGAAAAGGCGTTGGTTAGTCTTGGAGAAGAGCCAAGCGTTCAAGCATTCACAAATTTGGCTATGGACGAAATTAGAAGTTGAGGTTGTACATTTGTGTTTATGTTGTATTATTGTGTTGCTATGGAAGACATTAATTCTTACTTGTTTGGTCCTGCATATTTATTCTTTAAACTTAGTCAAATTGTGGCTTTTTTGTTAGTTATTTTTTTCCTAGTTGATTTAGGACAAGGCTCATTCTATATAAGCCTAAAGACTTCATTATTTTTAGTACCTTTGACATTATATTGGATACAGTTTCGGCCAAGCCTTTGTGCTCTTCAAAAACGTGTGACTTAACTTGTCCAATTTTGGTGTGATTCAAAATTGAACTTGTTCCTTGTTTGATCAAACAATTTAAAAGACAATCGTTGTCTTGAGGGTCGTTCGTATAGTATAGGTACTCCTTGATTTCATCAAGAAGGTAAGTAAACTAGTTTCTACTTGTTGTCTTGATAATTCATAGAGCGTCTTGCTTCTATCTTTTGTTTTCTTGTTTTTGCGTTTTTATATTGCATCAATCTGTTGCAATTACAACAATCATTATGGATCTTCCTTGCAAGCATACAACACATGAACTCAACCAAAATCAGCGGCAACATAGGAACAGTAAGATGGACATCTCCTGTCACCATAAAGCAATGGAACCCAGTCATCACACAGCTAAGCAGGAACAACAACATGGACTGGCAATCACAAAGCCTGCAGCAACTACATGAGCCAAAGTGATGCCGCAAAGCAAAATATGCGTACTGCACCAATACTTTGTGGCCGCATCACATATTCTGCTAACCGCATATCAGCAAGTGATTTTGTGCCTCCAGAAAATGGTTAGATCTCCTGGCCGCGGTGACACTTCAAAGGGGAGGGTTGAACCTTCTAAAGGTCGAAGCAAAAGCACTTTATTCCTCGCCCTCCAGAAGATAATCACCAAGAAAGCTACAGCAGGCCGAGGAAGACAGCCCGAGCCCTCTGAATGTAGTTCATATTCCCCATCTTGGGAAGCATTAAAGGGCGGCTCAGTGCAAGAGTAGACTGTTGTCCAGTCACAGCCACAACAGCCACATGGAAGGACGAACCTTCCTCCTCACATAGCACCTCCGATAGTTCAGAGAGTTCTAGTCAAGCTTCAGAGCCCTCTTCTACCCCTGTCCCTGAGGCACTAGCAATTACTGTTGATGATATTCTGGATGATGACCAAGGGGGTGATACTATAGTTGTCATCCTTGAGAGGTCGAAGAAGAAAGAGGTCTGGGAGGACCATTTTGTCAGCCTAGTTGCCTTCACCAGCTTTCGTGGGTGGTGGTCGATGAGATTGCTCACTCTACAGCGATAGTTCCAACTCAAAGATCTCGACAAGTACAATCCAGTAGTGTTAAGATAGTTCTGAGAGAGGAAGGGATGGATGTTGTTCACCCAGACTGTTGTGGACGCCAAGGAGTATTTGGTCGGAAAGTTCTATGCCAATGTGGCCCACATAAATAAAGGGACCAAAGTGACAAAAGTAAGAAATCTAAAGGTATGATTTGACCAACACACACTAAACTCCTATTTGGGGTTTGAAGATGAGGAGCCTACACAATATTTGGAGAAGTTGGTGATGGGTGATGCAGCTCGCCCATGGCTAGCTGAGCTTCTTGAAGCCTCGGGGCCACCACCACCATGGATCACTGTAATGGTTCCTATTCAGCGGAACGCCCTAAATTTCGAGAAGAAGGGATGGAAAACCTTCGTATGCAGCAGACTAGACTCGTGCCAGAATGAAACCAGCCTACCTATTCCACGGGCAGTTCTACTCTCCTCTATTATGGCCGGGTACCCGATCAATGTGGGTATCGTGATGTTGGCCATCATGTTAGTGGTTGCCAAGCGATGATACCTCCTACCCGTATCCCAACACTATCACTGAGTACCTTACGGATGCACGGGTAGAGCCCAAAGATTATGACACGAAGGTTCAAGGGAAAAAGCCTTTCTTTTGGTATTCTCTGATGGATGCACACAACCCAAAGAGAAAGGGTCAGCCGACTACCACGGTAGGCCAGTCTGACGAGCCATCGGTGGTTGGTACAGAGACAGCAGATATGCCATCCACTTCATCAGAGCCTTCTACCAGTGCAGCTGCCATGCCTCCACCTTCAGCCTCAATGCCTACCACCTCACCTTTGAAGCTGGTGCCTATGCCCTCCGGTCCGTTTTCTATGCTGCAAGTCTCCCAGATACTGGCGCGCCTCAACAACTGGATGCAAACAGCTACTACAAAGTTGTCTGACATATCCAATCATGTTGCATCACAGTCATCATCTTCGGCACCCCAGATTCCCACCATAGTTGGTGAAACCTTGAAGAAGCTCCTGGAAAATTAAAACACAATCATGGCCACTTTAGTGCAACACGGGGAAGTGATCGAAGAGTTAGGCAATGAGGTAATGAAAATGGGAAAGCAGCAGGAATCTAAGAAGATAGTGGATGAGCTTTGGAGCCAGGTTACAAAGCTTGCAGCAGCCAGAGACATTCCATTTGATAAGTTGATAGACTCGCACTACCCAGGCCTAGCTCCTACAGCACCTACAGCACCAGCTAGCCAGTCTAAGAAGCCAGACACTGCTGCTGACACCGCTGAGGTAGTCCGTCAGATGTTCACCAACCTAGCCACTCCCGTGCTTGAGGATGATGAGATCCAATTGGATGAGGCTGAAGTCGGTGCCACTACTGGGGACACAGAGATGGCTATAGAGCCCTAGGGAGTTTTCTTCACTCTCACCCTTCTCTTACTCTTATGTTGTTAAGCATTAGGGGCAATGCTTATTTTTATTCGAGGGAGTGGATTTTCTTTGACACATTCTGATGAGTCTGTATTTTGATAACTATGAGACATTTGGCATGTAATTAACTTATTACTATTTTCTTTCTCTTTCTCATTATGTATATATTCCCTCTTATCTCTCATTATGTATATTCGTTTAGCTTTCAATAGTTCTTTTGTTATATAGCTTCTTTATCTCTATGTTTGTCTTCTTTTTGAATTAGTAGCTTCTTTTTCGTTTAATAGCTTCTTTTACATCTTAGTGGATAATAAGCCTTTGGTTTGCTTAATGCCACAGTTCTTTCCAAAGATGGTTTCTGTGTGAATCGGGTGGCTCTTCCCAACGATGGATGCGTGACAAGCTTTTTAAGGGATTGAGTTCGTTTTTGTTGTCTATGTGATAATAGTAGTAGTAATGAATAAAAAGACTTAATTGAGTCATACTCGAAGATTCAAACATGCTTCACTTGGCACCAACACACTTAACTACATGCATATGGTTAAAAATAAGGTTTTTGGAAAGAAATAGCTCTAGTTAGTGACCTTGTGACTCTTGTGTTGATTTAGGCTATCATCGAGTGGTCTAACTGAAACATAGTGATTTTCAATCTTGAATATGGTCATTGTGGGCCCTCGAATCTATCCTTTTTAACAATCCAACTGCGTGAGAGGTGAGATACTGTTGTTGCAACTCCAAGTACCCGTGCTAATGGTCTAGAACTTGCCCCGAATGTGTTTCTAGGCGAAATTTAATTTTTGCTTGGCTTGAGAAGTAATCGTAGGCTCTCTTTGACCCGCTTGAAATTTTCCATTGCCCCACCAATGTTTTTATCCCGACTCAGTCCATTTGAGCCTAAAACCTTTCTCATTTGATAACCGTGTTACAAGCCTTTACTCGTTGTGTCGTGACCCTCTCTTGGCACCCGAGCTTTTCTTAACACTCTTGTGAAATAATTGGCTAAAAATATAAGTTTGGGGGAGAGACGAGGAGTTTGAAAAAGGTAGAAAGGCACAAAAGAGAAATGAAGAGAAGGAAAGGCAAGAAAAGAAAGAACAAAAAGAAAAATGCAAAAGGAAAGTGAATAATTTGAAGAGTTTAAAGGGATTCAAAGAAAAGTATGACACAAAGCATGGAGAAATCAAGGAAGGATAAAATAAATATCATGACCAAGTAAGAGTGATGTTAAGTCTCTCTAGTACCCCTAAGAAAAAGACAGTGCCTCAAAGAATTCGCAAAGCATGAGCCGAGAAAAGAAAATGTAATGCTTAAGGAAAACGAATATGTTCTATCATAGCTTATCCAACCTTAGTCTAAAATCCTTCATCACATTCTGAAAAAGCCCTACGTGATTTCAAGTCAAGTGATCTTACATTGGTGGTGATTTACATGAGGGGCAAGCCTATGGTACTTAAAGCTGTACTTTCGACATTCTTTTGATAGAGATGAGCGAACCTTTCAGAAATCTTTGAATTGAGTGCTAAAATTCTTAAGTGAGATAGGCAAACAGAGAGTAGAGGAGGAGGAGTTTGGGATGCACAATGGCCTACTTGAAAGAGAGAGCTTCCTTGATGAATAAAGTCAGCTATTGATGATCAAGTGCACATTAGAACTATTTGTGCTTAATAGTTTAACTTGTTGCCTTGTTGATAATTCATAAGTTGTGTGGGTAATTTTTGGTCCCAATTGATGTGTGAATGACTCACTTTGATTTGCTGAAATGGCTCTTAACTTGTGGAGGTGGGAACCACTTTATTTGCTTGAGGACAAGCAAAAGTTTAAGTTTAGGGGAGTTGATAAGTGGGATTTTGACTACTTATTAGCGCCTTTTAGCTTTCGTTTTAGTCCAAAAGCGTTTAATTATGTTCCCAAATAATGATGAAATGTGCTTACTTGCAGGAATATTTGAAGATGAACTCCCGAGATGAAATTCAACTCAAGAAGGAGTAATCTGAACTCAAGGACAAAAAAGGCACAAAAGATAAGAAGTGCAGACCGCAGAACATCATCTGCAGCCACAAGTGATGAAGGAAAATCCATCAGAGACTAGTGCAAAGTGAGATCCGTACATGAATTGTGCGGCCGGAGAAGCTGGGTCAGAGCAAAGTTTAGAGAGTCTGCATTTCAAGACCATCAGAAGTGCGGACCGCACAATAATTGTGCGACTGCAGAAGAAGAGTTTTGCGGCCGCACATGTAAAAGTGTGGACCGCAAAAAGAGTGCATTGCGGCCGCAGTTCAGAACTGTGCGGCCTTAGACTTCAAATCCTATCAAGCTGAAGAAAAGTGCGGATCGCAAATGGAATTGTGCGGCCGCAGAACCTCCGAGAGGGTATTTTATTCCGAAATTTCCAGTCCAGTATAAATAAAAAAGTTTCACATTTTTAGGTCAATTTTTGGACATTAGCTGCTACAATAGACAATTCCTTTTACTCTTTATAGTAGTTTTTGCAATTTTAAGTTTTTTGAACATGGAGTTTATCATTTTAATTAGCAATATGGATTTAATTATTATTTTTTTCTCCTATTTCTTCAATTTTAAGTATGAGTAGCTAGATTTTCATTAGGGTTGTGACCCAACCCTAGTGTGTAAACTTAATGGGTGTTTGATTTATTGTTTGTTTATGGTTGGCTGTTTATTATTTAGCCTTGTTCTTGATTTTATTTGAAAAATTAATGGTTGCAAATATTATTTCATACTTGGCCCCTACTTGAGAAAGAGAGGCTTAGTCTAGGAAAACTTGGCTAGCAAGAAATTGGGTCAATCGAGAGATTGATAAACCCAACTAAAGGGTTGAACTTAGAGATAGTAAAACTCGACTTCAGCTTTTTATCAACCGTTTTGTTCAATACCCATTTGGACTTGAGAAAGCTAAATTGGAAAAAATCGTTCTCTAACCGAGAGGTGTTGAGTGGGATAACCAAATGTTGATAGCTACAATACACCCCGACCAATAAAACAAGCTTTAAAGTTTACAACCCGTTAGACAAACACCTAGGCGAAGGTCATACCCCTAGGCCTTTTACAACATTTGAAAAACAAACAAAACAATCTTCTAGTTTTATTTATTAAATTGCAATTGTAGTTTAGTTAAACTTTAAAACAACAAATTTTTGCGAAAATGCAAATTTAGATATACAAACTCATACGCTGAGATATATACTACTAACTCCCATATATACAGCTCCCTGCGAAATTCGACCTCGGCTCTTGTTGGGTATTATTATTACATCGATCGTTTTTATAACCTCGAATAGAGGAGTGAAATTGGACGAGATCTATTTTAGGCATCATTGTCGGGGAGCTAAAAATGGTGTTAGCTATATATTTAGGTGTGTTTTAGGGATATCTTGTTTTCCTTCCTTCTTACTAATGTGTGAGTACTGTAAGTGCAATCATGGTAAACAACGAGCTCGGAAACATAACTTTGGGGGATGTGGACGTGGAGGATAATCAAATGGATGAGGTTCCTCTTGAACCTTAAGCCAAAGAAGAGGCCAAGCGCCTCAAGACAATGTTACGATTCCACCCCTACCTTCTCCAGGAGCGGCTTTACACTGGGTGTTTCCGAGTGAAGGGTATGTAAGTGCTATAGTTCCTCCCCGTATTAGGGCGGCCAACTTCTAAATAACCAACGTGATGCTCACTTTGCTCGAGCAACGAGGGTTCTTCACTGGTGCACCGGATCAAAATGCATATAAAAACTTGAAAAGGTTCGTCGATACGTGTTGGGGGAGCAAATAAACAATGTCTTTGAGGATGCTTTGAGGCTAAGGATTTTTCCCTTCTCTCTACTGGGGAAGGCTTTATATTGGTTGGAATGCTTTCAAAATCATTCAATTCATACGTGGGATGAACTAGCGGAGAAATTTATCTCTAAGTACTTCTCTCCCAGGCACATAGCTATTCTTCGGGATAAAATTCTAGCATTCAAGCAAGATCCCAATGAACCACTACACGAGATATGGGAAAGATATAGAACAATGGTGAAAGAGTGCCCCAACAATCATATGATGGAGAACATGATTCAATAAGCTTTCTATTGGGGGATCAAAACAACCAACCAATATGTAGTTAATCAACTTGCAAATTGAAACTTCATGACTATGCCTTATGCAGAGTCATGTGATATTTTGGATGAGATGGAAGATAATTCATCGGCATGATAATCTAGATCCAATGTTCCACAAGGTAAACCCAATGTGATTCATTTTCATAATGAGTTACATGACCATGGACAAGCCATAGCCGAGTTAACGACCACCATGAACCAATTGGCAACGGCTCAACTTCAACAAGTGCAAAACCCGAGGCAAGTCAATGCTATGTAGGGAGTCAATATTATGGTGCACAAGTGAAGAACAAGAATTCCACAAGTGCAACAAAGAGTGAACAATTTTGTGCAAGATGATAGTGGATTTGAGGTAGAGCTGCACGGCGTTTGTAGACCCTGAAGTTCCCTTCTTATCTTTTATACTTATTATTTCATTCGTATAGTTGTATATTTATTTCAGACCTTATTTGTAGTACTTTTAGTAGCTCATATACTTGTGACACCAATTCCTGGGTGTAGACTAGACGGTGTTGGTGTTCTAGATTATTATTTTACAGGTATTTCAGGCTTATATTCTTAATCAGTTGCTTTTAACTCACTAAAATTGAAAAGTGATTACTATTTTTGGTTTGCCTAGCAAGTGCATGTTAGGCGCCGTTACAGCCCCGTGGTTGGGATTTTGGGTCGTGACAAGTTGGTACTAGTGCACTAGGTTTCTTAGGTCTCACGACTAATGAGCATGCTTAGTACAGTCTTGAGGATTAGTACGGAGATGTATATCTTATCTTTTAGAGGCTATAAGGAAATAGGAAATCTTACAATCTTTCTTTCTCTCTCGTGCGACTTTATTCTATCATTAAAGTTTGAATCATTCATCTCTTAATCTCTCGCCGATGGTGAGGATACGTACGATACCTACAACTAATCAGGATTCAGAGCCCCAAGTTGTAGCCACTACTAGAGGTACGGGCTGAGGTAGAGCTAGAGGCAAAGGCAAAGCTCAGCCTAGAGCACGCACAACAGCACCTATTGTCGAGCCTTAGATCAAGAAGGATGAGGAGATCCCTATTCCTACCGTGCTAGTTGGACTAGCTTAGGTACCATAAGGGTTCATTACTACCCCCGTGCATTAGGACGCCCTAGTCCGCCTGGTTGACCTTACGGAGAGTGTGGCCTAAGTCGGTGTGGTCCCTATGGCATCATCCATCTCTCAGGCTGAGGGGCCACTCACACTCTAGAGTAGATGACTCATGGGTATCAGACCCAAAAGTTCCACCAGTTGGAGCAGTTCAACGTGTTATTTCTACACAATTTAGGGAGGCACCGAGACTGAAGAAGTTATACAAGTTCACCAAGTTGTTTCCCACTCGCTTTAATAGTACACCTTCTAAGGACCCCTAGGATTTCTTGCAACGTTTCCATGAGGTATTGCAGAAAAAGGATATAGTGGAGTCCAACGGAGTTGACTTCATAGTGTTTCAGATGCACGGCTCTACCAAGAGGTGGTGGAGAAAGTATGTTTGAGGTAGACCAGTAGGTTCACCACTTCTCACTTGAAAGCTATTCTTGGAGAATTTCATCCCTTTCACCCAAAGAGAGGACTACCGCAGTCAGCTTAAGAACCTCCAGTAGGGTAGCATGACTGTTACTCAGTATGAGACCAGATTCGTGGATTTATCACGGCATGTGCATATCTTGATCCCTATTGAGGGGGAGAGGTTGTAGAGGTTTATATATGGCCTTATTTATGGCATCAGGCTACAAATGGCCAAAGAGACTGAGGATGATATTTCTTTTACTTGGGTTATGGCGATCACTAGGCGAATCCAGAGGATTCATGTCCAAGGTAGAGAGGCCGCATCTGAGAAGAGGCCTTGCCATTTCGGTGGGTTAAGTAGTGCCTCGTCTAGAGGTGGAGGTTCATTTTGTAGAGGCCATCCTATTAGGTCGGTTCAGTCAGCACTTCAGGGATCACGTGGTATTTCAAGAAGTCGTGGTTCTTATGGGTATTGTCCTGAGCAGTTAGTAATTAGTGCATCTTCGGCTCCCATTAGTGCACGACCGATTCAGAGCTATCACAGTGGTTATTTGTGTGATAACCCGTAAATTCACCCACTAGATTGTGCCGTAGTGTGGTAAGTGTGTATGGGCCTAAGAATAAGAAGAATAGTTGAAAAATATTGAAAACATTAAGAAAAAGAAGAAAAGCGACGAGAATGCGATTCGCGAAACCCATATGCGAATCGCGGAATCAACACATCCGTCGCGAAATGAGGCAGAAAGCCTGGGCTGACGTTTTGTCAAAAACGTCGAGAAAGCGAACCGCGAAACTAAAAAGCGGTTCGCGAAATCACCATGTCCATCGCAAACACGAACAGAAAGTTAAGGCGAAGAAAAGCGACGAGAAAGCGATTCGCGAAATGAAAAGCGATTCGCGAAATTAGCCTTCTGCATCGCGAACTGAGGTAGAGAGTTTAGGCGAGGAATGCGACGGGAATGCAGTTCGCGAAATGGAAAAGCAAACCGCGAAAATGACCACCCACGTCGCGAAATGAAGCAGAACCTGAGGTCGCATTTTCGCGATCAAAGTGCGAACCGCACTTCCATTTCGCGATGGGTAAGGGGTCGCGAATCTGACATTCTTCTGAAATTGAGTTTCTGATTCTTTGACCTATAAAAGGGACCTAAACTCGTCCCCTCTTCATTTTACAAGACCCAAAACATTAGAAAAGCTCTCAAACAACTTCTCTCAAAGAACCCATGAGCCCTAACTGAAATTTCCTCTTCCAAACACATGAAATTGAAGAAAGAAAGCAAGAATTGAGGAAGTAAAGGAGGAACCCTAGCTGAAGCTTGTCTTTTGCAAACCCAAATCAAAGGAAAAACTTAGAGATTGAAGAACCAAGAAAGAAAGCTAAGCTAATTAACATGCAAGGTAAGTACTTACACCCTTCTACTTAGGGATTCTTGGAAATCCATCACATGCATGTAGGAATCCATGAAAATGAGAAAGAAAGCTATGGGTCTAAATTAATCACCACCAATAGAGTGGGTCATGAACGATTTTGAGTTGCATGTGTCATAAACATGCTTAATAAGACTAAGAAGGAAGAAATTAGGGGAAAGCATCACATAAACTTCTGAGATTGGATAATAGTAGCTATGAAGCATAGTAAGTAACAATTGGGTTGTTCCTAAATTGTAGATTAAGGAATTGTGCGCACTTCCATAAGCTTGGAAGCGGATGTTAAATATACGCACCAGGTATGTAAGACTATACCGTTCTTTCTTTTGCACGATTCTTGTCGGATACAATATGTCTCAAAGTAGCCCCAAAAGAATACTCTATTCTTAGAAGCTATGAAGGGTTACATTGATTCCCTCCTATGAAAGTTCCATATGTTGCTACATGTTCGACGTTATGCTACCTTATGAACACAATCGAAATGAGAACTAAGTGTTATGACGCTATGACAAAGAAGTGTAATAAGAGTAACATGTAGGGACACAAGTCATAAGTGAATTGCTATGAATTGATTGTTAAAGAACGTTTTACCCTTAGAAGCCAGTGTAGTATGTTTCTTCCTTTAGAAGGAGATTATCCTGGCCTCATAATAATAATAACGTTGATGGAAGCCTATGAATCCTATAACAATGGCGATAAAAGATGTTCTAAATGGTATGAGCAAGAATGGTAATGAATGCGATAAGCCCGCAAGTAAGGGCCATATATGATGTGAATGAATATGTGTATTATCTATGTGCGTGCTTAGTTGTATATAATGACCGAGCTAAATATAGCCGGGTATGATCCCAAAGAGGCCTATATGATTATGACCGAGCTTGATATAGTCGGGTATGAGCCCAAAGAGGCACACATCATTGTGACCGAGCTTGATATGGCCGGGTATGAGCCCTAAGAGGCATACACTTTTATAACCGAGCTTGAAAGGGCCGGGTAAGGTTAACGTTATGATTACTGTTATGATATGATTATGAGCCCATGGAGGCATATGTGTGTGTGATTGTATGTGATAACGATAATAGTAATAATGATTATGAAGCCCACGGAGGCTTGATTATTGATTGTGGTCCTATAAGGACGTATGCACGATGATGGTATAAATAGAATGACTACATGATGAATGTGTTTGAAATGATATACTTAAAAGTAAGAAGTCCACAGTAAAGCAGGTGTAAACTGAAGAAATGAATGCCTAATGCCTTTGATATAATGAACATATATGAAACTAACAGGCTTGTGAGAATGAAATATGTCTTAAATCTCGGAAATGATGGAAATGAGTTCCACAATGAAAATGTTAAAGGTATGCTGCCTTCGGAGGTAAATCCCAGTATTTATGAGTTGTATACTCCTATTATGTTGTTTATGTTATTGCTTTTAGTTGTATTCCTGTCTTACATACTCAGTACATATTCCGTACTGACGTCCTTTGTTTGTGGACGCTGCATATCGTGCTGCAGGTCCAAATAGAGTGACAGGTGAAGCTCCTCCTCCACAGTAGGCTACCAGATCAGCAGAAATAGCAAGATTCATCTTTCGGACTTGCTATACTTGGGTATGTTTTGTATAGATGTTTTTGGGCATGTCGGGGCCCTGTTCCGACTAAGTATTTTGTATGTATTCCATAGAGGCTCATTAGACAGGAAGTCAGTGTATGTATAGACAAGAGTTGGGCAATGTGTAATTATGTCGCCTTGTTGGAATCGTATGTATTCCGTTGTATGGTTTTGTGTATAGCCCAGTTGATGATGTTGCGGGTGAATGCATGTTTATTTTATGGTACGTTGTTGTGACAGGTTAATGTCATTATAGTTAACAGTTATAATGTTGTTATTGTCGTCCAGGCAAGTATGGTACACCTTATAAATAATAAGGGTAGTCATGTACAGGGTTCGCCGGTACTCTGCAAGCAGGGTTCGGTGCCCGGTCGCGGGCCCCCTAGTTTGGGTCGCGATAATTTGGACCGTTAGTCTGAATACCAAATTATGCAGTCACGTCAGTAGAAGGAGTGCTATAAGTGTGGAGGTATGATCATATCAGGAGGTACCATCCCAGACTTCATCGCAGTATTCAACAAAAAGGTACTCATGCCATGATTCCGGTAACTGGTTGCTCCGTTGCCCGCTAAGCTAGCTAAAGGTAGTGGTCAGGCAGCCCGAGGCGGAGGTCAGACAGCTAAAGGTGGGGTCCGAGAGGTACAGGTCAGATTGGTGGGGCTCAGCCTTGTTGCTATGTATTAACAGCTAGTACTAAGGCGGAGTTGTCTTATGCAGTCATCACAGGTATTGTTCCAGGTTTCCATAGAGATGCAACAATTTTATTTAACACTCGTTGCCATTCTATTTTGCTTCATATTTGAATATGTCTCGTGATTCTTTACGGTGGACCGGGTTTATTGTTGTTGTTTGGTCATTGTCGGGATCTGTGAAACTAGGGTTGATCTTCTGTTACTTAATACGGCGGGTTTCGATGTGATTTTGGGCATGGATTGGTTGTCATTATATCATGCCATCTTGGATTGCCACGCCAAGGCTATGAAATTAGCGATACCGAAGTTGTCAAGGTTGGAATGGAGAGGAACGCTTGGGCACTCTCAAGCAGGGTGATTTCATATGTGAAGGCTCGGCACATACTCGAGAAGGGGTATATGACATATTGGGCTTATATATGTGATTCTAGTGTTGATGTGCCTTCTATGGACTTAGTTTCAATGGTGAGTGAGTTTTCATAGGTGTTTCCAACAGATTTGTCGGGCATACCACCCTATAGGAATATAGACTTTTGCATCGACTTGGTTCCGGATACTCAGCCTATTTCAATTCCACCATACTGTATGGCTCCAGTTGAGTTGAAAGAATTAAAGGATCAGTTGCAGGATTTGCTAGACAAGAGATTTACAAGATCTAATGTCTCACCTTGGGGTGCATTAGTTTTATTTGTGAAGAAATATGATGGATCAATGAGTATGTGCATAAATGATCGGCAGTTGAACAAGGTCACTGTCAAGAACAAGTATTTGTTACCAGGGATTGATGACTTATTTGACCTGCTTCAGTATGTCAAGGTATTTTTCAAGATTGATTTGAGGTCGGCCTACCATCATGTGAATATTAGGGCATCTAATATCCATAAGACATCTTTTCATACTCGGTATGGTCATTACGAGTTCTTGGTGATGTCATTTTTTTTGACGAATGCACCAGCAACCTTTATGAATTATGAACCAGGTGTTCAAGACCTATATGGATTCCTTCGTGATCGTCTTCATTGATGATATCTTGGTTTACTCTCGTCGCCAAGAAGAGCATGAGTAGCATCCACGGATCGTACTTCAAACTTTGAAGGATCATCAATTATATGCCAATTTTTTGAAGTTCGAGTTTTGGTTAGACTCGTTTTCCTTTTTGGGCCATGTTATATCTTCTAAGGGTATCAAGGTGGATCCTAAGAAGATTGAGGCAGTTTAGAATGAGCCTAGGCCTAATTCAGCTATTAAGATTCGGAGCTTCTTAGCTTTGGCGGGTTATTATCATCGGTTCGTGGAGGGGTTTTCATCTATCTCAACATCATTTACTAGCTTGACCCAGAAGGATTCTCTTTTCAGATGGTCCGACAAGTGTGAAGTCGAGGTTTCAGAAGTTCAAGATTGCATTGCCTACAGCCTCAGTGTTAGTGTTGTCTACACGCTCAGGATCCTACACCGTGTATTGTGATGCATCGCGTATTTGACTTGGCGCAGTAATGATGCAGGACGAGAGGGTGATTGCCGACGCATCTTGCCAGTTGATGGTTCGCGAGAAGAATTACCCTATGAGATTGGAGTTGGCAGCCATTGTTCACACGCTGAAAATTTGGAGGCACTATCTATACGGCATTCCATGTGAGGTCTATATCGATCATCGGAGTGTCCAGCATTTGTTCAAGCAGAAGGACCTTAATTTGCGGTAGAGGAAATGGTTAGATTTTATGAATGACTATGATATCACCATATTATATCATATGGGTAAGGCCAACGTGGTGGACAATGCATTGAGTAGGAACTGAGCGCATGGACAGTTTGGCACATTTACTGACAGCGGAGAGGCCACTAGACATAGAGGTTCAGGTTTTGGCCAATCAATTGATGAGGTTAGTTCGAATACTAGCCAGGTTCTTGCTTGTGTTGTGGCATAATTATCGTTATTGGACCATATCAAGTCTCGCCAGTTTGATGATCCTCACTTATTGGATTTGAGGGACACGGTACAACGGGATGGTGCTAAGAAGGTTATCTTTGGAGATGATAGTGTTATACGGCTTCTAGGGAAGATTTGTGTTTCAAATGTTGGCGGGTTGAGAGAGCTGATCCTTGAGGAGGCTCAGAGTTCGCGCTATTTCATTGACCCAAGTGTTACGAAGATGTATCGTAGCTTGAAAAGGCACTATGGTTGGCAGAGAATAAAGAAAGATATTGTGGATTATGTCTCTCGGTGCTTAAAATGTCAACAAGTGAAGTACGAGCATCAGTTACCGGGTGTGTTGACTTAGAGATTTGAGATACTGGAGCGGCAGAGGGAGTGCATCACTATGGATTTTGTGGTAGGCTTACCACAGACCTTTTGGAAATATAACATAGTCTGAATTATTGTGTGCCGGTTGACTAAGTCCGCACACTTCAATTCGGTGATGACATTCATTTCTTCAGAGCAGTTGGTTCATACTTACATTTGGGAGATTATCCAACTGCACAATGTGCCCATTTCAATCATATCTTACTAGGGCACGCAGTTCACATCACATTTTTAGAGAGCTGTGCAGCATGAGTTGGGCACGCAGGTCGAGTTGAGTACTGCGTTTCATCCTCAAACAGAAAGATAGTCCAAGTGCACTATTCAGATTTAGGAGGACATGTTACGGCCATGCTATATGGATTTTGGGGGTCAATGGGACTAGTTGTTACCTCTAGTGGGCAAGTTGAGCTCGAGGTTTATTGGCTTGTTTAAGATTTTTGAGAGCGTTGATCCGCTCAAATTACACCTTATTAATAGTGTAAGCGATCGATGTCAAATATAGTAACCCAACTAGGTTGGGGTCGAATCCCACAAGGAATAGGCGTGAAACGAATATCTGATTAATGTAACATTTCACTTAGTCTTAATTCGATCAAGTAACAAAATAAAATAAATTGATGTTGAGTACTTCAAGAAGATTAAACTAATAATTGCAGCTTGAAAAGAATAGTTGAATAAAGTTATGAAGTCGAGATACTAAGGTTGTACTCCCCCTAATGTAGTAGAATGTATTGATATTGATATTAACATCCAGTTCTTGATAGGCAATTGGTTCTTAGTAATGTGATATCCGATATTTTCCAATATTTAGATAACGTATCCTCTTATGATTCTCCCGAATACATTAGAGTCAAAGTTACGAATACCCAATCATTCGCCGACTTAAAATCCTCGTATTCCTAAGTGATTTTGTTAAACAAGGGTTAAAGCCTTGAATTGTCGTTACTTATTTCTACCAAACTCTACCTCCCTTTTCCAAGGTTCAATAGCGTAAATTGGCAAACTTTAATGTTTGCAACCACTAACGATTTAATTAAGAACGAGAAATAAATAAATATCAAGAATCTTTCGAAATTGGAAGCAACATCAATTATTCAATAACATTCCACTCATCTAGGGTTCACAACCTCAGTATTAAAATTTAGCTACACATGTTGAAAACTGAAGAACAAATAATAAAAGTTGAGTTCATCTTACACAATATTGATTTCCAAGTTTTGATCACCCAAAAATCTCTCCCAATTTGAAAATAACCAAAAGAACTATTTTGTACTTTGAAAATCTGACAAGCCTCCCTGCACACAACCCTAGAGAGGCTATTTATAGAGGCCTAAAAATCGAGGCGAACTAAAATACTGTCTGACCTAATTTTTCCGTCTGCGATCGCATTCCTATGGCATAACAGGAATGCGGTCCGCAGAATCATCATCTTGTGTTGCAGACTTCACCAGCACTTCTCCTTCCTGTCGCAGTTAAGAATGCGGTCCCCAGAATGATTCTGCGATCGCAGAATGAGATCGCGATTCCCTCTATTTTTCACCTCAATCTCTATCCGTGTCTGCAATGACAATGCGATTAGCATTTCCATTCTGCGGTCGCATTGTTGACTGCTTTCTTACTTTAACTTAGGCTTGAAGTTCTGCCCGACTTTGTGATCAAATTTCTAATCGCGACTCACATATCCACTTTGCGGTCGTAGAATTGCTTCTGCTGTATTGTTGATCTCTTTTCTTGCCTTTGAACGGCTTTTGGACTGCTTTTCACGCTTTTGGGTTTCTTTCATATATGTACTGAAATTACACTAAAACTAAGTAAATATCATGATAATTAACAAGTGGAACAAGCAATTTCTGAACAAATAGTATTAATTTGTGCCGAAATTTCCCGGCACATCAACACCCCCAACTTAAGCTCTTGCTTGTCCTCAAGCACTTAACACAACGCTACCCTACTTAATGCTCTACATATCAAATATAAAGCAACATTGACCAAGGACAGTGTTTGTTGATAACATCGTAAGTATAACCATCTTTTACTGTACCCCCTTCGAATCATAAAAATGCTTCAAAGAACAACCAATCAATTAGTGACTTTTTGAGCCTCAACAAAGTAACTAAATGCTACTTTCAGCTGAATCAACTTGTGCCTTGACTCCAAGCTTAACTAACTATCAACCTAGCAGTGTATGTGCCCTCACCAGAAAGAAAGTCCCATTCGCACAATATTTGTCATAGAATAAATCAAGGGACAAAAAGACTAAAACACTCTCTCTCCGAATAAAATTTCAAGTGTCACCCCCTGCCATGCCATAGGCTTGTCCTTATTTTAATTCATCACCTATTCATAAGAACACTTTAGTTAAAGATCACATAAGGACTTTATAGGCTTGTAATGTTGGTTTAAAGAAGGGTAGGATGTGAATTTAGATAATAGTGGCTACTTCCTCCTTGAACACTCATTATTCTCTTTCTCCTCCCAGCCTTTTGTTCCTTTGCCTTCAATGGATTTACACTTCCACATTAAACCCTACTCACGTACCTCTTTATTTTATTCTCAAGCTTCTGTAAACTACTTACATTGACTATTTCTTTCCTTCTTTTGCTTTCACATTTATGGTATCTATTTATTTATGAACCCCTTTTTTTTTCCGAAGCTTCATAGATTGACATGAGCTTTTGAGGTATGGAGACTCATGATTTTACCCCTTTTCATTATTGATCTCCCACCCCCAACTTAACCTTTTATCAATACTCTCAATGCTCAAGGAGGAATGGGTTAAAAAGGAGTCATTTTGATGAATGGATTCGGGTTATAATTCGGAGGCCAGCAAAAAGGCTACAAGGCTCAAAATGGGGTAGTAGTGATAGTTATAATGCACAAGTCGGCTGAAAGAGGCTAGAAAGGTTTTATCACTACTCAAAGAAAGCCTAAGATCACTTCTCTAACTTAGCATACGTATTGTAGGCAAAGAAGAACCAACCGGGCAAGTTCTAGATAGCAGCAATGAACACGAGAATTATCGAACAACGCTCACACACACCGGCACATCAACTGTTTGGTTAACATAGTTCACAGCTTTGGAGTGCGCACTTAGTGACTCGGGGCTTTCCTTGTGTCTACAATCACAATTCTAAGTAGCCCAAGAGTTACTGAGCGAGCCTCAACTTCACTAGATTGAATTGTTTCCAGGGTTCTATACTTCACTTATGGTTTCATACTTGTTTTTTCACCTACATACCATCCTGGTCAATGTACTTTATATTCAAAAGTCTGGTTCTACTATTACACCCTTGAAAAAGAACCCGACAAAAGAAAAAACAAGGGGATTTTATTGCTAACTATTTAATTATAACAATTACAACAACATATATACATTACTCATAAATCATCACTATCAATATATCGAATGCCACAAGTTCACAATTCAGTTAAAATATACAGACCAAATGAAATATAAGGCTGCCACCCCCAACTTAATA
>MCJB01009976.1:134031-158575 GCA_002018475.1 Nicotiana obtusifolia | reverse complement strand
AAAAAAAAAAAAAAAAAAAAAAAAAAGAAAAAGAAAAGAAAAAATAGTTACATATGTGTATTTATAATGATGGAGCTTTGAAAGAAATTAGAGAGGGATTTAAGGTGGTTCCACATTGGGAACTAGATGCCATTGAGGCTATGGGGTTTGAAAAGAAATAAAAGGGTAAAAAGAAAGAAAAATGTAATTAGTGTTCAAGGAGGATGTAGTCACTCATATCTAAATATTTATCCTACCCATCCTTAAACCTACATTACAAGCTCAAAAAGTCTTTATGTGATCTCCAACCGAGTGTTCTTAGAAGTAGGTGACGAATTAAAATAAGGGCAAGCCTATGGTATGGTATGTGGTGACACTTGAAATTCTGTTATGAGAGTGAGTGTATTTGCACTTTTGTCCCTGTGTGTTGTTATGATAAATAGTGTGAGTTTGGGACTTCCTTTCTGGTGAGGGCACATGAAGTGCGAGGTTGATAAAAAGTTGAGTTTGAGTAAAGCATAAGTGCATTCCACTGAAGGTAGCCTTTAGTCACTTTGTTGAGGTTCAAAGTTCACAAGCTGATTGGTTTTCCTTGAATATACTGATGATTCAGGGAGGGTAAAGCAATCAAAGAGGTATGCTTGAAATACTAACAACAAACACTGTCCATAGTCATTATTGTTTCATGTTTTATGAATAGAGTCTAGAATAAGATAGTGTCGTTTTAGTTGCTTGAGGAAAAGCAAGAGTTTAAGTTGGGGGTGTTGATGTGCTGGAGAATTTCGGCACATCTTGATACTACTTGCTTAGATTTTAACTTGTTTTACGTGCAAATTCCCTCGATACTTATGTAATTTTAGTGTATTTGCAGAATATCAAGTGTAAGGACCTAAAAACACGGAAAAGAGCTCAAAAAGCCAACTAAAGACAAGAAAAACATTGAAAAGCATCGCAGAGGTGAATATGCGGTCGCAAACATCACATGCAAACCGCATATTTCATAATAAAATCGCAAACCAAGACAGAATTCTGGGCATATTTTCATGTCAAAAATGCGGTCGCATATGCGACCGCATAACTAAGATGCGGACTGCAGACATGTACTTGGGAATTACAGACACAAACAGAGTTTTGGGTGAAAGTCAGGGTAAAGAATGCGATTGCATCTGCGATCGCATAATTGGTATGCGAATCGCAAACTCAACCGCAGATCAAGTATGGAGTTTATGGCTCGTTGGATTTGCGATGCAGAAGGTGGCTGCATTTCTTCAATGCGGACTCGTGAAACCAGAATGCGATGACGGCAAAATCCATGGGTGAAATCTGCGACGGACGTGTAAGATTTGCGGACCACATTTCTGTTATGCGACAGAAATGCGGTCGCATTATTGACATCAGGGGCAAATCAGTCCGAATTTTGCCTCGATTTTTGGGCCTCTATAAATACGTTTAATAGGGTTTTGCGGGGACTATCTTGTCAGAATTTAGAGCATAAAGTACTAGGCTTGAGTTATTTGATTTCGGGGAAGCTTTTTGGATCAATTACCTTCTATTTTGTAAGCTTATGACAATTACTATTCTTTCAATTTCAGTTTTCAGCATGAGTAACTAATCCTAAACGCTAAGGTTGTGAACCCTAAATGGGTATGATGTTATTGGGATTTTGATATTGAATATAGTTTCAACGGTTGATTGATATTTGTTTACTTCTTATTCTTTAAACGATTGTTGGTGGTTGCAAACACTAACAAACGCCATTTAATCCCACCTTTGCTTGGGAAAGCGGGGTCGAATTTGGTAGAAGTAAATAACAAAGACTCAAGGCTTTAAGCCTTGTTTAATAAAATCACTTAGGAATAAGTGGGTTTTAATTTGGCATAGATTGATTGTTCTTAATCACAACTCTTTTGTATTTGGGAAAATCATAAAGAGGAAATATTACCCAACTATTGGAAAATATTGGGTAGTCAATTAGGCATCAATTGCATATCAAAAGATTCTTCCGTTGGAAATATATAATATTGATATCGATAGCATTATACTTCATTAAGGGGGGCATAAGCTTGGTTTCTTTGATCATATTATTCTTATTCATAATACTACAATTAGTCTTCACTTAAACTTAAATTAAACTCATCTTTTTGTTACGATTACTTGATAGAATTACGACTGTAGTTGAGTACTACACTGATTAAGTAAACGTTTCACACCTATTCCCTATGGGATTTGACCCAAACCTTGTTGGGTTATTATATTTGACACCGACCGCTTACACTGCTATTAAGGTGTAATTTGAGCGTATCAGTGTTTCCTGTAGATCTGCCGGGGATGCCACCCAACAGAGATATTGACTTTTGTATTGATTTGGCTTTGGGCACTCAGCCCATTTCTATTCCACCATACCGTATGGCCCCACCTGAGTTGAAGGAACTGAAGGAGTAGTTGCAAGATTTACTTGATAAGGGATTCACAAGACCTAGTGTCTTACTTTGGGGTGCGCCTCTATTGTTCGTGAAGAAGAAAGATGGTTCGATGAGGATGTGTATGGACTATCGGTAGTTGAACAAAATCACTATCAAGAACAAATATCCGTTGCCGAGGATTGATGACTTACTTGATCAGCTTCAGGGTGCCAAGGTGTTTTCTAAGATTGATTTGAGTTTTGGCTACCATCAGTTGAAGATTAGGGCATCGAATGTCCCTAAAATAGCTTTTCAGCCTTGGTATGGGCATTATGAGTTCCTAGTGATGTCATTTGGGTTAATAAATGCCCCAGCAGCTTTTATGGATTTGATGAACCATGTATTTAAGCCTTAGTTGGACTCTTTTGTGATCGTATTCACTGATGATATCTTGATCTATTCCCCCATTAGAGAGGAGTATGATCAGCATCTTCGAGTTGTGCTTTAGACTCTAAGAGATAGTCAGTTATATGCCAAGTTTTCAAAGTGTGAGTTTTGGTTTGACTCAATCGCCTTTTTGGGGCATGTTGTATCGGCCGAAGGCATAAAAGTGGATCCTAAGAAGATTAGGGCAGTTCAGAACTGGCCTAGACCTACTTCAGCTGCAGAGATTAGAATTTCCTAAGTTTGGCGGGTTATTATCGCCGGTTCGTGGAAGGTTTTTCATCCATAACAGCCCCATTGACTAGATTGACCCAGAAGGGTGCTCCATTCAGGTGATCGGATGAGTGTGAGTTGAGCTTTCAGAAGCTCAAGACTACCGTGACTACATCGCCAGTGTTGGTGTTGCCCATAGG
Source organism: Nicotiana obtusifolia (assembly GCA_002018475.1). Classification (NCBI taxonomy): domain Eukaryota; kingdom Viridiplantae; phylum Streptophyta; class Magnoliopsida; order Solanales; family Solanaceae; genus Nicotiana; species Nicotiana obtusifolia. The sequence continues at coordinate 155,337 of MCJB01009976.1, read as the reverse complement.
TTCAGGATCCTACACGGTGTATTGTGATGCATCGCGTATTGGGCTTGGTGCAGTATTGATGCAGGATGGCAGGGTGATTGCATACGCGTCCCGGTGGTTGAAGGTTCATGAGAAGAATTACGCTGTTCGTGACCTAGAGTTGCTAGCCATTGTTCATGCACTGAAAATTTGGAGGCATTACCTCTACAGCGTGTCGTGTGAGGTGTTCACAGATCATCAGAGTCTATAGTATTTGTTCAAGTAGAAGGATCTCAACTTGAGGCAGTGGAGGTGGTTGGAGCTGTTGAAAGACTATGATATCACCATTTTATATCATCTCGGGAAGGCCAATGTGGTTCCGATGCCTTGAGTAGAAAGGCTGCGAGTATCGGTAGCCTTGTGTATATTTTAGTTGGTGAGAGACCGCTAGCATAAGATGTTCAGGCTTTGTCCAATCAGCTCGTGAGGTTGGATATTTCGGAGCCTAGTCATGTTCTAGCTTGCACGGTTTCTCGGTCTTCTTTGTATGAGCGCATCAGAGAGCATCAATATGACAACCCCTATTTGCTTGTCCTTAAGGACACTGTGTGACATGGTGGTGCCAAGCAGGTTACTATTGGAGATGATGGGGGTATTACAAATGCAGGGTTGGATTTGTATGCCCAATATGGAGGGGCTTCGTGAGTTGATTCTTGAGTTGGCCCACAGTTCGCGGTTTCCACTCATCCGGGTGCCGCCAAGATGTATCAGGACTTGAGGCAGTATTATTGGTGGAGGATAATGAAGAAGGATATAGTTGCATATGTGGCTTGGTGTCTAAATTGTCAGCAAGTAAAGTACGAGCATCAAAGAACTGGCGATTTGCTTCACAAGCTTGAGATTCCCGAGTGGAAGTGGGAGCGTATTACCACGGATTTTTTTGTTGGGCTCCCACGAACTTCAAAGAAATTCGACGCATTATGGGTCATTATGGACAGGTTGACCAAGTCGGTACATTTCATTCCAGTAGTAGTTACCTTTTCTTCAGAGTGGTTGGTTGATATTTATATCTGCGAGATCGTCTGTCTTCACGATGTGCCAATGTCCATCATTTTTGATCGAGGTACGTTGTTCACCTCGCACTTCTGGATGGCCGTACAGCGGGAGTTGGGCACACAGGTTGAGTTGAGTACAACATTTCACCCCCAGACAGACGGACAATCCGAGAGCACCATTCAGATATTAGAGGATATGCTTCACATTTGCGTTATGGATTTCAGGGGTTCTTGGGATCAGCTCTTGCCGCTTGCACAGTTTGCCTAGAACAACAACTACCAATCAAGTATTCAGATGGCTCCCTATGAGGCATTATAGGGGAAACGGTGCCGTTTGCTAGTTACTTGGTTTGAGCCTAGAGAGGCTCGGTTTTTGGGTATCGATTTGGTTCAGGATACCTTAGAAAAGGTCATGATGATTCAAGATCGACTTCGCACAGCTCAGTCCAGGCAGAAAGGTTATGCCAATCGTAAAGCTCGTGATGTTGCATTCATGGTTGAAGAGAGGGTATTGCTCCGAGTTTCACCCATGAAATGTGTGGTGAGGTTCGGAAAGAAGGGCAAGTTGAGCCCTAGTTATATCGGACCCTTTGAGATTCTTGAGAAAGTGGGGGAGGTGGCATACAAGCTTGCATTTCCACCTAGCTTATCAGCAGTTCATACAGTGTTCCATGTCTCTATGCTCCGGAAGTATCACGGTGATCCATCCCACATGTTAGCTTTCAGCTTAGTCCAATTAGACAAGGATTTGACCTATGAGGAGGAGCTGGTGGCCACTCAAGCCCGGCAAGTCCGGAAGTTGAGGTTTAAGAGTTATCCTTCAGTTCGAGTGCAGTGGAGAGGTCAGTCGATCGAGGCAGCCACGTCAGAGTTCGAGTCCGACATGCGGAGTATATACCCATTCCTTTCACCAGTTCAGCTACCTTTCTATGTCCATTCGAGGACGAATGTTTGTTTTAGAGATGGAGAATGTGATGACCCGATAGGTCATTTTGAGTTTTAGCCATAATTTTTGCATTCCGAGATCTCTACTAGCTCCGTTTAGTATTCCTCGATTTGTGTGCGCAGTCTGTGTCTTGTTCCGAAAAGTTTTTATGTGGAAAATTAAAGAAAATATGAAATTTTGCCTTAAAAATAATTTGATTTGACTACGGTCAACGTTTTGTCTAAACAGACCCAGAGACTCTATATCGTGATTTCGGACTTGGGCGTATGCCCCGGATTTATTTCGGATGTCTGTAGGTCGAATCGTATTGATTTGCCAAAATTTGGCAATTTGAAGTGTAAAGGTTTGAATGTAGGTTGACTTTAAGCTATTGAGCTAGGAATTTGATTTTTGGACTTGGAATAGGTCTGTTATAGTATTTATGACTTGTATGCAAAATTTGGTGCATAACGGAATTGATTTGACGTGATTCGGACTTCCGGTTGTAAATTTGAAAAGTTCTTAAGTTTCATTAAAAATTTCATACATTTTAATATCCGATTCGTAGTTCTAGGTGTTATTTTGATTTTTTTATCGCGCGAGTGAGTTGGTACGATATTTTTGGACTTGTGTGCATGTTTGTTTTGGAGCCTGAGGGGCTTGGGAGAGTTTCGGATGCGTAGCAGAATGTTTGATAGAGTTAGAATTCTGCTGGTTTTTGTGCAGAAGCTTCAGGTCTCGCAATTGCGGGAAATGAGTTGCATTTGCGACATTTAGCTTGAGTTTGTTGGGCTCGCATTTGCGAACTCAGTGTTCGCATTTGCGATGGGGGATTGGGTAAGCTTGGTTTGCATTTGCGATCATCTTGATCGCTTTTGCGATTGTGTCACGCTTCGACGTCGGGGATCGCGACCGGCGCTCAACCGAGATACCCCGATCGAGCAAGCCTGTACAATACCTTCTACCCGAACTTACTCATGAATAAAGAGGAGATCCATTTCATCAATTAGACAACGAGGAGGATCATGTGAAGAACACCAATTTATTATCATTAGTTACATCATTTATAAAGTTCAAAGTACATACACTTTCATAGTTTGAAGAGGAACGTGTGAAACACATACAACATTACTAGTTTGACTTTCCCAACACCAACATACCACCCACACTATGTCTGCGGAGCCTCTAATAGATACAAAAGAGTACGATGAAACAAGACCCGCGGCTATACCTCAAAACATAATACACAAGGAACAAAAGATATACGACCCCGATATGAAGTGGGGCTCACCAAGTCAGCTGGGAAGAGGGGATACCGCTATCAATGATCAAAGCCGCCTACTGTGGAACCACCTGCATCCATTAAAGATGCAGCGCCCCCGGCAAAAGTGACGTTAGTACATATGGAATAGTACTAGTATGAATGACTAAACACCCTATCAATAGAACGAATGATAAAACAAGGAAGGACAATCATAAAATCAATGAGAGCCTCAAACAATGCCACAACATCAAGTTAGGAGCAAGACAAGTTTTCAAGTAAATTTTCATATTTTAGGTTGGGAGATCTTAGCACCGATATACCACCGTGATCTTAGCACGGAGTCCGATCACGGCCCGATCGGCTAGGCCGTCTCACCCAAAGACATCAACCATAGTGACAATCATTATCTCAATCTCAATCATTGTTTCAATCATAATCTCAAGCACAATCACTACCATGTGTGCGGCATGGCGTCTGATCACGGCCCGACCAGCTAGGCCGTCTCACCACAGTGCCGTGTAGATCGACATCACCCTTTTCTAGCAATCATCTCATCCCAACAAAGGGGAATATTCTCATCACATCAATCTCATCCAAATAAAAGGGTACAATCACAATTCACTCCTACACCGGCACGTGTAGTTTTGGGGTTAGGTTATTTCAACCTACCCTTTCTCGGTGACTAACGATACTCCCAGGGTGTTTATTTATTTAAAGGATTGACAATTCATTTTATTATCTTTTATATATCATTCATTTCATTGGCACCAATGTCCATAACACAATGTCACTCTTGGCACGTTGGTCGTATTTCATATCTCATGCTCATATCTTTCACTTCCAAACTTCATCACGGATCATCAACAACAAAGCATTTCTATTAAAGACTTTAAGTCCACATGTGAGCAAATAAGAATGTTATGCACATTGAGATTTCTTATACAGTTTTGGCATAATAGAACATAACATAACAAGAACATTGGAATACATATTGAACATATATCTTTTGACACAAGGCTTATACGGGATAATCAAGAACATTGTGGGGTTCAATTCTAAGAGAGAAGTTTAGTCAACATACCTCGCCTCGAGTTTTTTAAATTACTACAGTATTCCAGAATTCTTAGCCACTTCGACCTATTTAGAAATATAGCAAAATTGAACACAAATTAGGAAGGATTTCATGGTTCCAGCTCATTTGAGTCTTTTATCAAACACTAGGTGGGCATCGTGATTTCTAGCTTCTCTTATGGTAGATTTCCTCCACCCCACAATCCAGGGTCTACCCATTTAAGCTTAACTACCTTCCCATAACTCATAATTGTACATGCATGCATAGATAAACTCTCACACCTAAGAATCACAACCCCCATTAACCATCTTCCACCATAAATTCGAACTTGAGACTAAGATAGAACTTACCTCTTGGATGAAGAACTTGTGAGTTTCTCCTTGTGAATTCTCCAACTTTGAGCAAGAATTGATGAGCAGTAATCTTAGGAACTTTTCCTCTCACTCTATGGCACTTCCTCTCTCTAAACATATCAGGTTTTTACTTCAAAAATAGCCCTTTGCGTCTATATATTGAAAATGGATCGGGTTATAAAACTAGAAAAAAATAGAGCCCCAATGCAGATCTGCTGTCGCATATGCGACCGCATAACGCTTCTGCAGTCCGCAAAATGGACCGCATAATGGCCCTAGAACTAGGCACTTTTGCTCTGCGGTCCGCAGACCAATTCTACGGTCGTAATGCGCCGTAGAACTCCCCTCCGAAAATTTTTATGTTGGATCTGCAATGGTTTGTGCGGCCCGCGAAATGATTATGCGGTCGCATAATGGTCCTAAAATTAGCTCAAGTTTCTGCTTCATTACGCGGCAAATCTGCGGTCCGCAGATCAGTTCTGTGATCGCAGAATAGACCGCAGAAATGCCTGGCACTGCCAAAAACTTTCTTCAATACCCCAACGCACTATTCAACTCCGTACCGCGGACATAAGTATACCTCGGCACCCCGAAACCACGAGTTTTTAGGTAAAATTTTACGAGGCCTTACAGATTGTCACTGGTTGGCAATTGCGAACAATATGTCGCATTTGAGACTGTAGCAGAGGTGTGAGGGACTTTGCTTTTGTGATGGTTTCTTCGCATTTGCGAACCCTAGGTCGCAATTGCAACACCTGCGACTATACAAAAAGCTGAGGGACGGGATTTTAGCCCTATTTTCATGTTTTGGAACCTTAGACTCGGTAATAGGCAATTTTTAAGAGGGAATTTCATCTACAAACTTTGGGTAAGTGATTCTAATCAATTTCTAATCATAGTCCATTAATTTATCTTAGATTTTAACATCGAAATCATGTGAACTAAAGTTAAAATTTGTAAAACGTTCTCAAGTTTTTGAAAAATAAGAAATTGAGTTTTGAGAGTCGATTTGGACTCGAATTTTGAAACTAATCACATATATGAACTTATGGGGTCATGGGTAGTTGGAATCTACCATTGGACCCGGGTTTGACCGGCCGGGCCCTGAGTTTACTTTTATTGACTTTTTGGGAAAAGTGTAAAGATCTTTGCTTTAGATATTATAATTGATTTCCCTAGCATCGTTTGTTGATATTAAGTCAATTTTGGTTAGATTCGATTGGTTTGGAGGTAAATTTTAGAGGAAAGACCGCGGTTGAGCTTTGATTTGATTGCAGAATGAGGTAAATGTTAGGTCTAACCTTGATTTGAGGGAATTAGGAACCCTTGAACTATATGTTATGTGAATTACGTGTGAAACGACGTATATACAAGGTGACTAGTGTATATACGCTGTTAAAATAATTGTTTCCATGTCTTTCTCGTATTTTATGAATTATCTCATTCCATGCCTTAACTGTTACATGCTTTGATTGCTTTCTTTTCCGTAATTTGTTACTTATCATTAATTATTCTTGTATTGAATTGTTCATTCCTTCCATGACTCGGTGATTAATTGCTACTTGCCTTAATTGTCTTACTTGCAGACCTTAATTGTCACGTACTTGACTTATCGTGTTGATTTTGTATTATTTGTAGCATTCCTTTAATTAGTACGTGGTTCTTTTATTACTTTGCTTTCATATCCTTTAATTGTAGAAATTCTTGTAAATTGAGCTATCAGATTGATTACATTTATTGAAATTACTTATGGATCGGGTTGCACGCCGCAACGGTAATGATATGGTGGAACAAGGGAGTATTATGACATTGATTATGATGATATGGTGGGATCGGGTTGCACGCTTGAACGGTTGTTTACGTAATACTTGATATTGATAAATGATGATACGGTGTAATAAGGGAGGATTTTGATATTTATTATAATGATATGGTGGGCTCGGGTTGCGCGCCGCAACGGATTTTATAGATGATTCTTGATATTGATAAATGATGTTATGGTGAAATAAGGGAGGATTGTGTGTGTACGATGGGATCGGGTTGCGCGCTGCAACGAATTGAGTGTGTTGTACTCGTTGTTGTTATTGTGTTAATTTTCAGCATTTTTATATTAGATTATGAGGTCTGACATTCTGGATTCTTTGATTGTGAAGTTGAGTTAGTTTTCATAAATTAACTGCTTTACTTTCATTCCTGTTTTCTTTCCCTGTTATTATTATAATTACTGCGTATAGGTTATTGTAAGTGACCGTCTTGGCCTCGTCACTACTTCGCCGAGATTAGGATCGGCACTTACAGAGAACATGGGGTCGGTTGTACTCATACTACACTTTGCACTTCTTGTGCAGATTTCAGAGTGGGTCCTAGCGGCGTTTAGTAGACTTGATCGGATCCAGTTCTTGATGGAGACTTGAGGTACAGCTTCACAGTGTTCGCAGCCCTGAAGTCCCCTTCTGCATCACCTTAGCTGCTTATTTCGATTCAGACATTTATTCTTTTATTCAGACTATTATTTGTAGTACACTAGACGCCCGTTTATTAGTTTATTTACTCTATTTCAGTTTATTTAGCTTATTGGTTTTCATTTGATTTGAATTGTTAAAAATGGTTAATAACTATATCTAATGTTGGCTCGCCTAGCAAGTAAAATGTTACGCATCATCACGGTCCCGAGGATGGGATTCCGGGTCGTGACAAAAGGGCAGCCTACTATACATTTGTATCTTACTCTTATTATATCCTTTTTTCAAGCTTCAGTGGCTTGGAATTTGCAATAGCATAAAAGTTAATGACTTTTCTGGCCTCATCCAAATCCTTAAATGTCATAGACTTATCAAGCTCTTTGTAGTGAGTAAGTTTTTCATTAACTTCTTTACCTTTTTGCATCCTAAGTGACTCTAATTCATCAAAATCATATTTACTAGCATCTAAACCATAATATGAACTTTTATCACTATCAGATTCACAATTAATACCTAATTCATACTGATATTGACCTGCAATAGGCTCTTTATTGTCCCCCATATTGAAATATCTGTAATATACACACGTAAGAAGACATAGAGAGACCACATCAGCAATTTAACAACTTTGACAACTAAATATTAAACATACAATAAGTTACTGCATATAATATAGTGGAAAGAATAAAGCACAATCTTTAAGAGATAACGCACATGGTTCTGTCCATTTCAACAACCCAACCCTACTAAAATAAATTACTCCATATAATACAATGGAAAGCAAAAAGTACAGTCTTTAAGAGATAAAAAAACATGGTTCTATCGATTTTAACAACCCAACCATACCATAACATGATAAAATATGGGAAAAAGGACACTTGCAACCAAACATGATATAGAACTAAGGCACAAATTGACACCACATAAGGAAACAACAATGATATCAAATAAGAATAATACAAGACCCACATGCAAACACTATACACGAAGCTTCAGAATCAGAAATACCAGTACATGACAAAACCCTAGAAAACTACAAAAAGCCTTGACTAATCCCTTTGTCCGAGTCATAGACCCCTTAAATGGAATGAGAAATTACCTAAATAGCTTTAGATGATCTTCAATTTGTGTTGTTAACCCTTGCTCGATGGTTGCTCTCAAGTCTCAAATTGCCTCATTGAGAAGAACTAGGTTTAGAATGAGGTATTGGATTTTTGAACCATTTTTATACCATATTGATAATCGGGTATCAGATTTTTTATGGGTTAATGGGTTATTAGATCCTTTTTTTCACGTGAGCAGGCTTATATGGAGAGTTGTTAGCTTGGAGGCATTTTTGGCCCATAAAATTAACGTGGCGGATATTGTAGGCCCAATTTGTTGACGAGGACAGAAGTGAGCTATTTCCAATAGTTTAAGGATAATTTTGGACCTTTTCCTCTTTTAAAATTAACTTTTATTTTAATAAAAAAATATTTTACTATGTAATTACACTGGTGCAATCAAATATGACATAGGTAATTACATTGTAATTATGTTACGACAAACAAATATGACTTCTTAATTACTATATAGTGTAATTACTAGTAATTAGTAATTACACAACCTAGTTATTACATGGGATTTTTTCCTTTCTAAAGAATATTTGAAATTCATGTACCAAAATTATCCTACTTTTGTATATTACTCGCCCTAAACAAGGATTACTTACAAATTATATGCAATCCATTATTAGCGCCTTAAATTACGGGATTTAGTTATACATTTTTTCTTTTTTCTCTCCTCTCCTCTTTCCCTATTCTCTGCCGCCTCTCTCTCTCTATATAATCCATTATTAGTGCCTTAAATTAGGGAATTCAATTACATCCTTTTTTTTTCCTCCTCTCCTCTTTCCCATAATGCCTTAGCTGTAGTATTTATGTAAAATGGAAAGGAGGAAAGTATTATTTAAGAATCAATTTCTCTATATATGGATGATAATGAAAGGAACGAATCACAAATAAGGTTTGACTTTTCTGAAACAGACGAAAAATCGAAAGAATTTGTTTTAAATGCTCAAAAATATTCTTGTATCCTAAACTATTCCCACGAATTAATGCAATGGTGCGATCATAACTCATGGTCGTAACAATTTTCACCCACATTACTCATTGTGATTATCGTCTATGTATTTGTATTTGGAGGGTATTGTAACGATCTGACTGGTCGTTTTGAGAGTTGTAGCCCCGTTCCCCCATTTACTGCTTATTCCCTACTTAATTCTTGTTATGTGACTTGCGGGGATCGTGTCTGGAGATATTTCGGAATGAGTTGAGACACTTAGTCTCAAGGTTGGAAGCCAGTTGTGTTATGCGATCACGTAAGTTGGAGGAGTCAATGCATCACGAACGTGTGGGCTAGGCCGCGTTCGCGAAGAGGAAGTGAAGCAGCAGTTGAGGTCACACGATGACGCGATCACTACGTTCGCATGGACATGCCCGTGTTCGCATAGGGTTAAATTTGTGGGATGTTGAGTTGTGCATCGTGATCGCGAAGACAAATGTGGGTTTGAGTTCATAACACAAATTTGATTTTGGGTGCTCGGTGGGAGGCGATTCTTGGAGAGATTTTCAAGGGAGTGATTGGGGTAAGTGATTCTTACTTAGTTTTGGTTAAATTTCATGTCTATGTCTTTGATTTCATCATTTAATTAATGATTTGGGTTGGAAAATTGGGGAAAAATGGAGAAAAGTTCTTAGGCCGAATTTTGGGGATTGATCGAGATTTTGGTATCGAATTTGAGTAATTTTGGTATGAGTGGACTCGTGGTTGAATGGGTGTTCGAGTTTTGTGACTTTTATCGGATTCCGAGACATGGGGCGGGGGTCAACTTTTGAGTTGACTTTGACTTTTGATTAAGAACTTAGTATTTTATTATGAAATTGATTCCTTTAGCTCGTGTTGATTATATTGAACTATTTATGGCTAGATTCGAGGCATTTGGTGGTCGTTTCACGAGGCAAGGACTTGTCGGAGTAGGGATTTGCACAGTTTGAGGTAAGTAACACTTCTAAACTTGGTTCTGAGGATATGAAACCTCGAATTACATGTTATGTGATTGTTGTTGAGGTGATGCACATGCTAGGTGATGAGCGTGTGGGCGTGCACCGTAAGAATTGTGACTCGGTCGATTCCGTGGAACTGTATAGTTGAATAATCTTGTTGTTACCCGTATTTTCACCAAGTGTTAGAGCAATTGAGCTACTAGTCATGTTAGAAATCCTGCATAAGCTCAGTGTTGGTACTGTTGGGATCCACAGAGTTCATGTTACATGTTGAATTATTTGCCTAATTTGTCATTTGTACTCAGTCGCATCTATTATTTGCATAATATGTCTCAGCCTTTGTTGTCCTTTATTGATATCATTTCATCATTGTTTGGGCTTATTATCATGATTCTGGTGAGCCCGAGAGACTGGATAGATTAATGACTGAGTGAGGCTGAGAATCCATTGTGAGTGATATTCATGGAATCGGGCTGCATGCCGCGGAAGAGTTTATTGATTCATGCCTGTATTTGGCTTATTATAGCGCTTGTGCTAGATCGGCCCCTCCGGAGTCTCCTCATCCAAAATGGGCGCAAAGCTAGTAGTTATTTACATTTAGACTGGATCTGCCCTGGTTATTTGCATTGGGCTGGATCTGCCCTGTTATGTGTACATTTTTATTGCAAAACCTGAAACATGTCTAAATTCTTGTACCTTTACTTGTAGATTATGAATTACTGAGATATCACTATCATATTTTTCGTAATTTCCGTACTGTTAATATTGTATGTGGACTGCAATACTTTAACTCGTCACTGCTTTCAGTCCAAAGGTTAAATTTGTTACTTATTGAGTTGGTTGTACTCAAGCTACACCCTGTACCTCGTTTGCAGATCCAGGTGTTCCCGATCACGGCGTGTGCTGATTCACAGAGTTCAGACATTCAGAGATCATCGAGGTAGCTGCTTGGCATCCGCAGACCTTGACTCTCCTTCCTTATCTTTCAGTTATTCATTCAGTTCTACTTTCTAGACAGTGTACCATACTATATCATTATGTAGATGCTCATGAACTCAGTGACACCGCGATTTTGGGAAAACTTATATATTGAGTTATGATATTCAAACCTGTTTTATGAGATTTTATTTATTTAAACTGTTTTAGTATATTTCAAAGATTAAAAGTGTTGGAAATTTTTGAGTAGACGGCTTACCTAGTATAATGATAGGCGCCATCACGACAGGTTGGGTTCTGGGTCGTAAGAAGTTGGTATCATAGCCTAGGTTACATAGGTCTTACAAGTCATGAGCAGGTTTAGTAGAGTCTTGCGGATTGGTATAGAGACGTCTGTACTTATGTTTGAGAGGTTTCCAGACCCTTAGAAAACTTCACATTCTTATATTCTTGTCGTGCGAATTTGTTAATTCCCGGAACTAAACTTCTGTTATTCTATTCTCTCATAGATGGTGAGGAAGCGTGCTACCGGACAGGACTGAAAACAACCAGTACCACAGGCTAGGGCCACGAAAGGCAGGGTCATGGTAGGGGCCGCGGTAGGGGCAGAGATGCAACTCGTACAACAGCTAGAGCAGCACCTGCAGATCCACCAGTTGCTCCAGCTCAGGAGCAGGTTCCAGATGTGTTGAGCCAATGGGGCCAGCTCATGCACTAGCTGTACCCATTGTGATTCCAGGCCTTCAGGAGGCTTTGGCTCAAATTTTGACGGTGTGCACTAGTTCTGCTCAGAGGTTTCTGTTCAGACCGTGCCAGCCACTTCTCAGGCCGAGGGAGGTACTCAAACTCCTGCCGCTCGTACTCCAAAGCAGGTGATGCAGGGATTTCAGACACCGAGGGTACCACCATCCCAGCCGGTTGCAGTTGCTCAAGCCCAGATTTGTCCCGTTATGATTGATGATTAGTAGAGAAGACTAGAGAGGTTTGGGAGGCTCCAGCCTCCATCATTCAGTGGGGCTGAGTCTGAGCATGCCCAGGACTTTTTAGATATGTGGTAGCAGATTCTTCGCATGATAGGTTTTCTGGAGACCAATGGGGTCTCGTTTACTACTTTTTAGTTTACTGGGCTGCCTTCAGATGGTGGGAGGCTTATGAAAGGCGCAGGCCAGTCGGTGAAGCACAACCTTCATGGCATGAGTTTTCCATTCTCTTCTTGTAGAAGTTTGTGCCACAGACTCGTAAGGAGGAGTTGCGCGGACAGTTCGAGCATCTGCGTTAGGATGGCATGTCTGTGACCCCAGTATGAGATGAGGTTTTCAGAGTTGGCTCGTCAGTTTGGTTGGTTCCCACTGAGAGGGAGAGGATTAGGAGGTTCATTGATGGCCTCTACAATCAGTACCATTTTGTTATGACTCGGGAGAGTTTATCGGGTGCTATGTTCGACGAGGTGGTTGATATTGCTCGGCGGCTAGAGATGGTTCGTAGTTAGGAGCGTGAGAAGAGGGAGGCCAAGAGGCCTCATGGTTTGGGTGGTTTCAGTGGTGTTCCTTCTGGGGGACAGTCCTACCACAACAGGGGTCGTCCTTACAGGTGCGATGGCTCGTCCAGTTCATCGTGGTTCATCATCCAGCCATGGTTCATACAGTGCTATACCGGGCCAGTCATCTTTCAATCCTCTCCCAGCTCAGAGTTCATCTCGTGCACCTTCAGTCCAGGGTTCATCTGCACCAGGTTCCTCTGGTAGTTATTCTGGTTCACGGGGTCCACCTTAGTATTTGCCGCCATTTTCCAAGAGGGGACGTTTTGAGTGTGGAGAGTTGGGTCATGTGAAGAAGTTTTGTCCCCGCCTTACGGGTGGTCCAGCTCAGTAGAGGAGTCAGGCCACGACTTTAGCACCAGTTACTTCACCACCTACCTAGCCAGCTCGAGTGGGGCTTAGGCAGCTAGGGGTTGCCCAAGAGAGAGAGGCCGATTAGGTGGTGGTCAGGCCCGATTTTATGCTATTCCTGCCAGGTCAGATGCCGTTGCTTCAGACAGAGTGATCACAGGTATTGTCTCAGTATTCCATAGGGATGCTTCTATATTATTTGACCCTGGTTCCACTTATTCGTATGTATCATCGTATTTTTCTCGTTATCTAGATATGCCCCGTGAGTCCTTAGTTTTATCTGTTCACGTATCTACGCAGTGGGCAATACTATTGTTGCGGGCCGTGTAGACCAGTTGTGTGTAGTGATTTGAGGGTGCTCTCTAAGATTGATTTGAGGTCTGGATATCACCACTTGAAGATTCGAGGCTCGAATATTCTAAAGACGGCATTTAGGACCCGTTATGGTCATTATGAGTTCCTTGTAATGTCTTTTGGGCTGACTAACACCCCAGGAACATTCATGCATCTGATGAACAATATATTTTAGCTTATCTCGACTCGTTTGTCATAGTATTCATTGATGATATCTTGGTATACTCACGTAGCTAGGAGGAGCAATAACAACATACCCAATATTATCCCACACCATGGGGTCTGGGGAGGGTAGTGTGTACGCAGACCATACCCCTACCTTGTGAGGATAGAGAGGTCGTTTCCAACAGACTCTCGACTCAGGAAAGCATAAGCACCACATTAATAAAAATATAGACCAAAAGGGACAGTACCAAAAAGTCATATAAAAGTAGAATAAAAATAACAAGATAGTAAGGTGATCAACAATGAAAGAAAACAACGGTTAGTCATAAAAACCTCTACCAATAGAAAGCGAGACTGCGTACCAATACTATTGTTATAAACACCCTAGACTACCTACTCTACTACCCTAATCCTTGACCTTTATGCCTTCCTATCAAGGGTCATGTCCTCGGTCAGCTGAAGCTGCGCCATATCTTACCTAATCACCTCTCCCCACCTCTTCTTTGTCCTACCTCTACCTCTTCGTAAGCCCTCCAATGTCAACCTCTCACACCTTCTCACTGGGGTATCCGTGCTCCTCCTTCTCACATGACCAAACCACCTAAGTTGCGCTTCTCGCATCTTGTCCTCAATAGGGGCCACACCGACCTTATCGCGAATAACCTCATTTCTGATCATATCTAACATGGTGTGCTTGCACATCCATCTCAACCTCCTCATCTCTGCTACCTTCATCTTCTAGACATGAGCGATCTTGACTGGCCAACACTCAGCTCCATACAACATCGTTGGTCTGACCATCACTCGGTAGAACTTACCTTTAAGTTTCGGTGGCACCTTTTTATCACAAAAAACATCGGAAGCGAGTCTCTATTTCATCCATCCCACCGCAATACGATGCGTGACATCTTCATCAATCTCCTCATTCCCTGAATAATAGACCCAAGGTACTTAAAACTTCCTCTCCTAGAGATGACCGGCGAGTCCAGCCTTACCTCCCCTTCATTGAGTCTCGCCACTGAGCTTACACTCCAAGTATTTTGTTTTGGTCCTGCTCAACTTGTAACCTTTAGACTCCAGGGTGTGCCTCCATACCTCTAATTACGCGTTCACACCATCTCACGTCTCATCAATCAATATAATATCATCTGCAAATAGCATACACCACGGCACCTCCCTTTGGATATGGCACGTCAGTACGTCTATTGCCAGAGCAAACAAAAAAGGACTGAGTGCCGACCCCTGATGCAACCCCATCATAACTGGAAAATGGTCTGGGTCCCCACCCACCGTCCTCACTCGGGTCTTTGCTCCATCTGACATGTCCTTAATGAACCTAATGTAGGCCACAAGTACACCTCTAGCCTCCAAACATCTCCACAAAACCTCCCCCAGAACTTTATCGTATGCCTTTTCTAAGTTGATGAACACCATATGCAAGTCCTTCTTTCTTTCCCTATACTGCTCCATCAATCTCCTAACAAGGTGGATGGCTTCTGTAGTTGAACGCCCCGTCATAAACCTGAACTGGTTCTTGGAAATAGACACACTCCTCCTCACCCTTAGCTCTACCACTCTCTCCCAGACTTTTATAGTATGGCTAAGCAGCTTGATACCCCGATAGTTATTGCAATTTTGGATATCATCCTTGTTCTTGCATACAGGAACCATCGTGCTCTACCTCCACTATTGGGGCATCTTCTTTGTTCTAAAAATGAAATTAAATAACCTAGTGAGCCACTCCAAGCCTACCTTGCCCGCACTCTTCCAAAACTTTACAGGGATTTTATCCGGCCCGATCGCTTTGCCCCTGCTCATCTTACGCATATCCCACTCAACTTCATCAACTCTAATCGGCCTACGATACCCAAAGTCACAACGACTGCAAGTTTTAGTCGTTTGTATGAGGAACTCGAGGGCCAAGGCTAGGATAAGAGGCTGTTCAGGTTAGCCAAGGCGCGAGAAAGAAAGGCGCGTGACTTGGACCTAGTGAAGTGCATCAAGGACGAAGGATGTAGAGTTTTTTTGGATGAGGGGCTTATCCGTACAATGCTCTTGTTCCCCTCCTCGTTCAAGAGACTTTGGAAGTAGGTCTGCCATCTCCGACGGATAAGCCCCTCATCCAAGAAACCTCTACCTCCCTCGTCTTTGATGCACTTCACTTGGTCCAAGTCACGCGCCTTGGCTAATTTGAACAACCTCTTATCCCCGCCTCGACCCTCGAGTTTCTCATATAAACGACTAAAAGCCAAGAGGAGCATGCCCATCATTTGAGGATTGTACTACATCGGTTGGGAGGAGAAACTTTATGCCATGTTCTCTAAGTGTAAGTTTTGGCTTAGTTCAGTGGCGTTTGTGAGGCACGTGGTATCCAGTGAGGGGATTAAGGTGGATCCAAAGAAGATAGAGGCGGTTCAGAGTTGGCCCAGACCGTCCTCGGCTATGGAGATTCAGAGCTTTCTCGGTTTGGCCGGTTATTATCGTCGCTTTGTGGAGGGTTTCTCGTCTATTGCATTGCCTTTGAAAAAATTGACCCAGAAGGGTGCTCCTTTCCTTTTTTTTTTCTGGATGAGTGTGAGGATAGCTTTCAGATGTTCAAGACTACCTTGACTACAACTCTAGTTCTAGTTTTGCCCTCAGCTTCTGGCTCTTATACAGTGTATTGTGATGCTTCTTGGATCGATATTGGGTGTGTCTTGATGCAGGAGGGTAGAATGATTGCTTATGCTTCACGTCAGTTGAAGCCTCATGAGAAGAACTACCCCATCCACGACTTGGAGTTGGCAGCCATCGTTTATGCATTGATGATTTGGAGGCATTATCTCTATGGTGTGTCTTATGAGGTATTTACAGATCATCGGAGTCTCCAGCACTTGTTCAAACAAAAGGATCTAAATTTGAGACAGCGGAGATGGTTGGAGTTGCTGAAAGACTATGATATCATCATTTTGTATCATCCCGGGAAGGCCAATACGGTGGCCGATACCTTGAGTAGAAAGGCGATGAGTATGGGTAGCCTTGCATTCATTCCTATTGGTGAGGGACCTCTTGTAGTTGATGTTCAGGCCTTGGCCAATCAGTTCGTGAGATTAGATGTATCGGAGCCCCGCCAGGTTCTAGCTTGTGTGGTTCTCGGTGTTCCTTATATGATCGCATCAGAGAGCACCAATATGATGATCCCCATTTGCTTGTCCTTAAGGACACAGTTTAGCATGGTGATTCCAAGGATGTTACTATTGGGAATAATGGGGTGTTGAGGATGTAGGGTCGGATTTGTGTGCCTAATGTAGATGGGCTATGTGAGTTGATTCTTGAGGAGGCCCACAGTTAACGGTATTCCATTCATTCGGGTGCCGTGAAGATGTACCAGGACTTGTGGCAGCACTATTGGTGGTGGAGGAGGATGAAGGATATAGTGGGGTTTGTAGCTTGGTGCCTTAACTGCCAACAGGTAAAGTATAAGCATCAGAGACCGGGCGGATTACTTTAGAGGCTTGAGATTTCAGAGTGGAAATGGGAGCGTATCACTATGGATTTGTAGTTGGACTCCCATGGGCTTCGTGGAATTTTGATGCTATTTGGGTGATTGTGGATTGGTTGACCAAGTCCGTGTACTTCATTCCAGTTGGGACTGCTTATTCTTTGAAGCGGTTGGCTGAGATTTACATCCGCGAGATTGTTCGCCTTCACAGTGTGCCAGTGTCAATCATTTCGGATCGGGGCACGCAGTTTACATTACAGTTTTAGAGAGCCGTGCTGCGCGAGTTGGGCACACAGGTTGAGTGGAGTACACCATTTCACCCTTAGACGGACGGGCAGTCCGGGCGCACTATTCGGATATTGGAGGATATGCTACGTGCTTGTGTCATAGATTTCGGTGGTTCTTGGGATCAGTTTTTGCCGCTCGTAGAGTTTTCCTACAACAATAACTACCAATTGAGCATTCAGATGGTTCCGTATGAGGCTTCGTATGGGAGACGGTGTCCGTCTCTAGTGGGATGGTTTGAGCCGAGTGAGGCTAGGCTATTGGGTACTAACTTGATTCAGGATGCTTTGAAAAATATTAAATTGATTCAGGATTGGCTTCGCACTGCGCAGTCTAGACAGAAGAGTTACGCTAATCGGAAAGTTCGCTATGTTGGAGAAGGTACTGCTCAAGGTTTCACCCATGAAGGGTGTTATGAGGTTCGAAAAGAAGGGCAAGTTGAGCCCTCGGTATATTGGGCTGTTTGAGGTGCTTCAGAGGATTGGAGAGGTGGTTTACAAGCTTCGCTTGCCGCCTAGTTTGTCGAGTGTTCATCCAGTCTTTCATATTTCTATGCTCCAGAAGTATGTCGGCGATTTGTCTCATGTTTTGAATTTCAGCACGGTTCAGTTGGATGGTTATTTGACTTATGATGTGGAGCTGATGGCCATTTTGGATCGGCAGGTTCGAAAGTTGAGGTCAAAAGATATAGCTTCAGTGAAGGTGCAGTGGAGAGGTTAGTCAGTTGAGGAGGCTACTTAGGAGACCGAGCGGGAGCTGCGGAGCAGATATCCACGCCTATTTGAGACTCGAGGTACGTTTCTAGACCCGTTCGAGGACGAGCGTTTGTTTAAAAGGGGGAGGATGTAACGACCTGGCCGGTCATTCTGAGAGTTGTAGCCCCGTTCTCCTATTTACTACTCATTCCCTTCTTAATTGTTGTTATGTGACTTGCCGGGGTAGTTGGTTCGGGTCCGGAGATGTTTCGGAATGAGTTGAGACACTTAGTCTCAAGGTTGGAAGCCAGTTGTGTTATGCGATCGCGTAAGCTGGAGGAATCAATGTATTGCAAATGTGTAGGCTAGGCTGCATTCGCGAAGACGAAATGAAGCAGCAACTGAGGTCATGCGATGTTCTTCGTGATCACGTGAAGAGGGACGCGATCGCGTATGTTGAGGAGGTAGTTCACTGCGTTCGCGTGGACATGTCTACGTTCGCGTAAGGTTAATTTCTGGGATGTTGAGTTGTGCATCGCGATCGCGATTGTGGACTTCTGGGCAGAATATTAGATCTAAAAAATGAGGGTTTGAGTTCATAACACAAATCTGATTTTGGGAGCTCGGTGGGAGGCGATTCTTGGAGAGATTTTATCAAGGGATTGATTGGAGTAAGTGATTCTTACTTAGTTTTGGTTAAAATCCATGTTTATGTCTTTCATTTCATCATTTAATTAGTTATTTGGGTTGAAAAATGGGAGAAAAATGGAGGAAAGTTCTTAGGCCAAATTTTGGGGATTTGATCAAGATTTTGGTATCGGATTTGAGTAATTTTGGTATGGGTGAACTCGTGGTTGAATGGGTGTTCGGATTTTGTGACTTTTATCGGATTCCGAGACTTGGGCCTGGGGGTTGACTTTTGAGTTGACTTTTTGACTTTTGATTAAGAACTTAGTATTTTCTTATGGAATTGATTCCTTTAGCTCGTGTTGATTGTATCAAATTTTTTATGGCTAGATTCGAGGCATTTGAAGGCTTGAGATTAGTAACACTTCTAAACTTAGTTCTAAGGGTATGAAACCCCAAATTACGTGTTATGTGATTATTGTTGAGGTGACACACATTCTAGGTGACGGGCGTGTGGGTGTGCATTGTGAGACTTGTGACTCGGTCGATTCTGTGGAACTGTATAGTTGAATAATCTTGCTGTTACCCGTATTTTCACCATGTGTTAGAGCAATTGAGCTACCAGTCATGTTAGAAATCCTGCATAGGCTCC
The DNA here is from genome assembly GCA_002018475.1 of Nicotiana obtusifolia. Taxonomy (NCBI): domain Eukaryota; kingdom Viridiplantae; phylum Streptophyta; class Magnoliopsida; order Solanales; family Solanaceae; genus Nicotiana; species Nicotiana obtusifolia. The sequence goes on along the minus strand of MCJB01009976.1, from coordinate 136,121 downwards.
GTGTTAGTACTGTTGGGACCCACAGAGGTTGTGTTACATGTTGTATTATTTGCCTAATTTTTCATTTGTACTCACTCACAGCTATTATTTGCATAGTATGTCTCAGCCTCTGTTGTCCTTTATATATATCATTTCATCATTGTTTGGGCTGATTATCATGATTCTTATGAGCCCGAGAGACTAGAGAGATTAGTGACTGAGTGAGGCTGAGAATCCATTGTGAGTGATATTCATGGAATCGGGCTGCATGTTGAAGCAGAGTTTATTGATTCATGCCTGGATTTGACTTATTATAGCGCTTGGGCTGGATCGGCCCCTCCAGAGTCTGCTCATCCACAGTGGGCGCAATGCTAGTAGTTATTTATATTTGGGCTGGATTTGCCTTGGTTTATTTGCATGTGGGCTGGATCTACCATGTTATGTGTAAAGTTCTATTGCAAAACCTGAAAGCATGTCTAAATTCTTGTACCTTTACTTGTAGATTATGAATTACTGAGATATCACTGTCATATTTTTCGTAATTTCCGTACTATGAATACCGTATGTGGACTGTAATACTTTAACTCGTCACTGCTTTCAGTCCAAAGGTTAGATTTGTTACTTATTGAGGTTGTTTTACTCACGCTTCACCCTGCACCTCGTGTGCAGATCCAGGTGTTTCCGGTTATGGTGGGTGCTGATTCACAGAGTTCAGACATTCGGAGATCATCGTGGTAGCTGCGTGGCGTCCGCAGACCTTGACTCCCCTCCCTTATCTTTCAATTATTTATTCAGTTCTACTTTCTAGACAGTGTACCAGACTATGTCATTATGTAGATGCTCATGTACTCAGAGACACCCCGTTTTTGGAAAAACTTAAGTATTGAGTTATGATATTCTATCCTGTTTTATGAGATTTTATTTATTTAAACTATTTTAGTATATTTCAAAGATTAAAAGTGTTGGAAATGTCTGAGTAGTCGGCTTGCCTAGTACCATGATAGGCACCATCACGACAAGTTGGGTTTTGGGTCGTGACAGGTATATATGCCTTCGAAACTATACAAAAATTTTTCAGTGAGCTACCGATGGCTTTATTTGGAACCTAAACTAGACAAGTTGAATGCCGGTATATTTAATTTTGATACAAATTTGATATATCTATAACAATATATATACTAAAAACAGATTTTATACGACTAATTATATATTATGCAACTTTTTTATAACTTATCTACAACTTTCATATATTATTTTTACCCGGTTAAATACAACTACAACATCATACAACTTAAATATAATTTTCATACAAATTTTATACAATATGTCTTTTGTATGTACTTTGTATATGATTTGTATAAATTTTGTATGTGGTGTGTTCTTCTTCCTCTGGGAAATTTCAATGAAAAATTCTTTTCTCAATACAATTTTGATTCATATCAACAACTTTATGTAAAAAGATAGTATTTATAACTTAAATACAAATTTCATACAGTGACTCATTACATTATACAACTATTTTTCAACTTTCATACAATATTCAAATAAAAAATATGTAACTACAACAGAACACAATTTAAATATAATTTACATACAACTATAATACAATTTAAATACAATTTTGTAAATATATTATATGTCATGTCTTCTTATTCTTCTTCGAGTTTCAATCCGAAATTCAGCCAAAATCAAGTTTAATCTTCACCAAACACCCTAAAAATTGAGATATAAACTCCAAAGAATATTTTCAATTCTTCGCAACAACAACCAATCCAAACAAACAATAGTTTTTGAAAATTCAAATTTGAATTCAAAGCTTCTTCAAAGCTATTTAATGGCTGTCAATGGTGAAGAATCAAATACCTTCAAAATTTTTTGATTGACAATTTCAATTCAAACACCAATTGTGCAACATGAAAGGAAATTACTAAGTTAAATCTATATACTATAACGATTAAAATTCATTGATGAATTTCCTGGGAAAAAAAGGATGAAAAGTCAAGAAAAACAAAGGAAGAAATTGGGTAAAGAATAGAGAAGGAGAGAAAGAGAGAGACAGAGAGACGTAGAGAGAGAAAGAGAGACGGAGAGAGAGAGAGGGGGGGGGGGGG
>MCJB01009976.1:24070-133966 GCA_002018475.1 Nicotiana obtusifolia | reverse complement strand
GGGGGGGGGGGGGAGAGAGAGAGGGCATATGGATAGGGATTCCCTATTCTATTCCTAATATAAATGGATACTCATTTAAAACTAATTTGTATATAATTGGTAAATTGTATGCCCATGTAATTAAGTTAAAACTTGATTAGGGAGGGTAATAAAGTTTCATATATAGTATATGAAGGTAACAATCCCTATTATATGGTGGTTTCCAAACAGACTCTTAGTGTTGTGTGTGCGCAAACCATTTCTTCAAGCCCACACACCATGCTTGAAATGAATGTCTCTTTTCTCTTCTCGATGTGCAATTGCACACCTAAATTATATTGGATAATATTTATTTGTAATTTGTGATTTGTTAATTGCTCGGTGTTTTAGGATCCTCTTTTTTGATATTGGGGGTTTTAATTATATTTGGTATATGTTTGGAGGTTTGATGTTTGTACGTGTTTACAAAGTGTTGTCTATATATGTTGCAATTGACATATTGTGAGAGAAATCATAAAATGAGTAGTGCACGTGGGTAGCTCAAGGATTAGGCTAGTAAAACTTTTGCTTTAGGCCCCAAAAAGTTTGAGGCCCCCAAAAGTATTAATGGTAGAATATGTAATACTATTTTCACATAGACAATATTGAAGTTTGTAGAAAAAAGTATAAAATCCGTGTAAAACAGAAAAAATAAAGAATGTCTACTTTTTAACATAAGTGTCACGACCCAAAATCCACTAGTCGTGATGGCACCTAACCCAACCTATTAGGTCAGCCAATTAACAGTTAACACAATTCTAATAAAATAAAGATGACCAACAAATGATATATCTGGATTCCATACAATATCCCGAGGACTTGTAGTACAAGTCATGAGCTACTAAGATTGGATTATTGCAAAACTGATATGAAATAAATACAACTTCTGTTTGGAATGTTCATAAATAGGATTCGACTCTAAAACTACCCAGGGACAAATGGTAGCCACACCCAGAAGGCACAAACGTCTCCAGAGTCAGCTCCCGTCATCCACCACAGCTCCGCTCCAAGATATGCACACAAGGTGCAAAAGTGTAGTATGAGTCCAACCGACCCCATGTACTCAGTAAGTATCTTGACTAACCTCAGTAAAGTAGTGACGAGGCTTTTTAGTTAAAAGATACTCACTGATATAACCTGTGCAGTAGACTAGCAATAGAACAATACTATAACATAACAGAAAGGAGTACAAGAAACGAATATGTAAAGCAGTAAATGATTACTAGAAGAAATCACGATTAATATTCCTCAATATCACGACCAATCCTTTCCTTAGAGCGATAACCAACAAACCACGACAGTAAAACCATATCTTTCATAGTGTGAGAAATGTACTCAAGATATCAAGTCAAATGATACGGTAACATCCTTCGTGCATTTATCTCATCCTCACTAAATATACGTATCACAGTACCAACTGGGTGAAAGACATACCAATAACAGTAATGACAAAGTGGAAAATACACAGGTAGCAATAACGAACAAGGCAGTACATATGGACTACGATAACAGACTAGGTAGAAGGCATAGAAGTGATGACAATAATTAGGAAAGAAGAATATAAATGTCACTAACTAGCATGGTAGAAGGCTTAGGTGTAGATATAACCAACAAGAGGCAAAGCATGATCTTTATGAGCTAACAAATAGAAGACATGAAACTAACATGATAGAAAGATCAAACGAAAGTGCAACAAATGAGAAACGACATGGATGTAGATGTGACAACAAGAAGGAAAGCATGGCATTTGCAAGTTAAACAGATAGAAGGCATGGACAACACAACAACAATTAAGATGGAGGACAAAGATAGAATAACAACGACATGTCACCTAGAAACATAGGTGCAACAGTAACAACTCAAGATAAAGGCATGAATGTATACACAATGAAATGATATCACAACATAATGCATGTCCCTCGTCCTCGCCAGCACGGAAACACTCTTCGTGCCATGAACACACGATAATATAAAAACATGATATTGTAAATGAAATGGCACGGCATCACCCTTCATGCTTTTACTCTCATCCTCACATGATAATATAAATGAAATGGCATGGCATCATCCTTCGTGCTTTTACTTTCATGCTCACATGATAATATAAATGAAATGGCACGGCATCACCCTTCGTGCTTTACACTTTTCCTCACATGATAATGTATATGCAGTGGCACAACATCGTCCTTCGTGCTTTGCATTCTTCCTCACCAAGTATATATATATATATCAATGACAAGCAAGGAAGGAGGCATGAATAACATCAAGGAGAGTGATTAAATGAATATTCCACATAAACATCAATCACAACTTTCAAGCCACTAACAGTTTAGTAAACCTCAAGAACCTTATTCTTCAAGTATTTCAACAAGTCTCAAAATGATCTTCAACTCAAGTATAGAATCTAATATCTCAAGAATAATGGTCGTAGCGATGTATTAGTGATTAAGCATAGTGATGACTGAGTTAAACACATCAATGGTTTTACAAAAATTCGTCAAATTTTAATCAAGTTATAATAAGCTAAATCTTAGTTTCTAGCATTTAATTTCATATTCTTAGTAATCTAGAAGTCAAGTAAGGCATAAAAAAATAATGCCACGTAATTCTACAAGGCACAACTAATCGTATAATTTACCTCCGAGCATGATTAAATCTGGCACATGCATTTACGCTCGTCACCTCATATATGCATCATCCCTGCATGTAGCAAACAATAGCAATTTATAGGAAAATTTTTTCCAATAAAGTTAGGCAAGACACTTACGTCAAAAAAGCCAAATCGATACACTAGAAATGCCATCCCGCTCAAGTCATCCTCCGAACGGCTCGAAACTAGCCAAAAGCAACTTAAAGTCATCAATTAATACCATAGGAGTCAAACCCAATCGATAAAGGTCGAATCATTACACATTTACTCAAAATCAACCAAAAAGTTAAACTTGGGCCCGCATCTTGTAATCCGACAAAACTCACAAAATCCAACAACCCATTCAATTACGAGTCCAACCACACTAATTTCACACAAATCCGACTCCGAATCGATGTTCAAAAACCAAATATTCACTTTAGGAAAGTTTAGACAAAACCCCCCAATTTCTCTTTAAAAATCATAATCCAAATGCGAAAATCAAAGATAGATTCATGAAATATAATCAAAACCAAGTAGAGAACACTTACCCCCAATCCTTGTGGTGAAAATCGCCTCCGAATATCCCAAATCCGAGTCTAGGGTTCAAAATTTGAAAGAATGAGCTAAAATCTCGAAATTCAAACTCTTAACCCAGCTGCAGATGTCGCATTTGCGATCAACAATTCGCAATTGTGACCAGATGTTTGCAAATGCGGTAGTTCGCAATTGCGACAAAACGTTCGCAGTTGTGAAGTACCAGCACCAGCAAACCCAAACTTCACCGAAATGATCCAAGACAACCCCGAAACTCATCCCGAACCTCCCGGACACAAACCATATATGTATTTTAATCATAAAACACGCTACAGACCTGATCACGCCCTCAAAACACCAAAAAGAGGTCGTCTTGACCCGATATTGACCATGGTCAAACTCTAAATTTTTTAACTTAACTAGTCTCTCAACCAATGATCCAAAATATACTCGAGCCCCTCGAGACCCCATCAAATCATACCAACAAGTTCCAAAATATAACATGGACCTACTCGAGGCGTCAAATCTCACATAGCAACATTAAAACCATGAATCGCACCTCAAATCAAACTTTGTGAACTTTTGAACTTTCAACTTCCAAAACTCGTGCCGAACCATATCAAAGGAACTCGGAATGACCTCAAATTTTGCACACAAGTTCCGAATGATATAAAGAACATATTCAACTCCCGAAACCACAATCCGAACCCGATAACATCAAAGTCGACTCCCGGTCAAACTTATGAACATTGTAAACCTTCAAATTTTCAACTTTCACCAATTAGTGCTGAAACCTTCTAGAAACATCCAAATGCAAATGAGGGCATACGCCCAAGTTCAAAATCGCCATCCGGATCTAACGAAACCATCAAAACTTTGATCCGGGGTCAAATACACATATGTCAAACTTGGTCAACTCTTCCGACTCAAAGCAACTAACATGAGAATCTCTCTTCCGAATCGATCCCCAATCATCTAAAAAGCAAAACCAACGATTCAAACAAGTCAAAATGAGTCAGATGAAGCCACTCAAGACTTCAAACATCTGAATGGAATGCAAATGCTCAAAACGACTGGTCGGGTCTTTACAATAAGAAATATTCTAGGACTTTGAATCAAATTACTCAAATATTCATGTTAGCAAATAAAATTTTTCACAACAAGATTCAAGGTAATGTATTTCAAATATATGACTAACATTTATTAACTTGAATTAACCCTTGATAATATAAATAATAATATTACTAAGTGAAATTAATAGCCATATATCTTGTAAGAATAATATAGTATAAATAAATACGAAAAAAGGACAACATCAAATTTTATGCATATACTTGCATAGGTGTATAAATTTTAGATTCTTATTAAAATTTAGCTTTAGACCACTAAATTCGTTAAGTCACCCTTGGTAGTGCACTGAAGTACAAATTTTCAATGGCATTTTAATGGGTATGGATAGAAAATATTTGAAAAATTCTGAATAAGGAGATTTTCGATCTATCAACTTGCTGAAAATTTGTTAAACTTTGTCAAAATATTCAAACATTTGACAAGCTTTACCTCAAAAAGTTAAATAAATATGTCAAAAATATTTTCTTAGTTGGAAAAATATGATATTTCGACAAATGCGTTTAATAAAAAATTATCGAGAATCTATGCTAATAGGTTGCCGTTGAGAACTTCCAAAATTCAGAAATTTGATTTTACATCAGCAACAATTGAAAATTCCATTAAAAAATTTTGACAATCACCTTTTGTCTAGGGGCAAAGGCTCGTTCATCCATGTAATGTCATCCGACATTGCTTGATCAAAAAATTTATTTATTTATATAAGAAAAATATTAGATAAATAAAAAAAAGGTATATAATTATCGTATTGGGATTATACTACTTTACCATTTGCATCCTTAAACTTTATGGGATCCTCTAACCCCCTCTAACCCCCTGCAATTGCTTGAAATGAAATATGTTTCCTTTTTGAGCTTACGTGGCATCGACAATATTTTGCACGTAATCTTAGCACGTGCGAAGAAACAATCTGCAAAAATCTGAATACTTTTTTATTTTTACGTTTTCCTTGTTTGTCTTTGACTTTTTCATTTTCATTTTCATTCGCTTTTTTTTTTTTTTTTTTGCTTTTCTCTTCTTCGCTTTCATTTAAATCAGTTGATATCTCCTTCACCTTTACCTCCACCTCAGTTTCACCCTACTCTATCTCCAGCATATTCTTCTCTATTTTTTTAGATTTAAAATAAAAAAATAATTTCTTAATCCTAAATTTCAGCTGTGAATAAACAGCATGACCAGTAGATCACAAATCGAAAGTGGTATTTTTATATTTTTCCAGCGATATAGAGGGAAGTGGGTTCTAGTGGTTCTCTATTTTCGCATAAGTTCAAAGATGTTATCTAAAAGCAATGCATATAATCTTGTTGGAGCAATACGCGTTCAAGAACTTTATTTTCTGGAGCAAAAATGGTGATCTACTATTTTTGCTTATAGCTTCTTCAAGATTTTGAAGCAAAATGACTTTTGATGGGTTCCGTATAATTTTTGAATTCTCAGATTTTGGTTGGATAATGATTTAGTGTTAATTTAGATTTTCAGAATTGGTTTGGTGACAGTTTGTGATAGTAATTTTGAATGGCGTTGGTAAATTTGATTTCCGGTGGACATGGATGGTGGTAACAGTGGCTATGGCGCCACTGTTGTGTAGGAGAAGAAGAAACAAAAAAGAAAAAGAAAGAAACGGAAAAAGGTAAAATGAAAATAATAAATAACAAAGAAAAAACTGCATAAAAAATTGCGTGGCAAAATTTGATTGGTACATGTTGTACACTAATTTTCTTGAAACCGATATTAGTCACAGAAGAAAAACTTATTTCACTTCAAGCAATAATGTGGTTTAAGAATATAACTGATAAAGCGGTACGACCTCAATAAGGTTATTATGTATTTTCCTTAATATAACTAAATAACACCGCTCCAATAAGATCTATGTTGGCCCTCTGGTAAAGCGCTCCAGAGTAAACCACTATCCATTATATGCATGTCATTGCCTGTATTGGGTCATATATAATCGATCGCATAAGGAGAATCGAGCCCGGGTAGAATGTAAGACCGGATATCTATCCGGGGTCAGCAAGGCAGGTACGAAACTGGAGCAACCGATATGGGGCAATCAGCATCGGTCGGCGCAGGCACACCTCGTAACGAAAGATCAGTTTTAACCGGATATCTCGTGGATTCCTAATATCTCGGCGGGAGTGAAGGTCTCAACCGTCATAGACGTTAAACCATTATTTTAGGGATTTCACCCCGTAATTGAAGGGATTTTATCTTGTAATTAGGGTTTTACCATATTAAGGAGTCTTCTTTTACCTATAAGAAGGGTATCTACCTTCATTGTAAGGCAGAACAGTGACGAGAAAAATACTAACTATTTCAGCTGTGATTTATCAATATCCATCATCCTTTGTCGTGTTTCATTCCATTATCAGTAATCCATTCAAATACAGCGGTTCGATCATTCTATTGCTTGTTAAAATTCAATTGCTTTATATTATATCTTACATTGTATCAAATCAATTCGTACATCCTTAGCACTACGAACAAATTCAATTGTTACTCGGATTTAAGGGTAAACAGTTTGGCGCCCACCGTGGGGCTAAGGATATTAACGAATTTTTTGATACAATCATCTGTTACACTCTATTTTACACTTGCTCTTTGCAGAATTTCCTATTTTTCAGATTACAGCATAATCATGTCACATTCACTCCCCGTCAACAACGAGTTTAACCACCCAGGAAAAAACAACGTTATACCCGGACACGAGGTCCCGATCGACGCCAACTCCCAAATAGCAGTCGACGCAGATCAGACCCCTGACCCATCAAATAGCGTTCGGGGGGAAAATCACTCAGGGATTCAACATAGTGGAGAAAATGAAATCAGCCTCAAAGTAATATTTGATATGCTGCAAGCCCAGCAAGCGGCCATAGCCCAATTACAAAATCGCGATCGGAACCCGGGCGGGGCCGAAGCCACTTCTTCTCGAGGGGCAGCCCGACAAAATGAGCGGATCACAGCGCAACTGGATGAGAACGATTGAGGAATCAACTCCGGGATTATCAAAATGCTTGAAGAGTTGACCAAACAGGTCGAAACGGGTGAAAAAAGAATTGAGGCAAACGACAAGAAGGTTGAAACATATAATTCAAGGGTAGACCAGATACCGGGGGCCCCTCCGGTGCTGAAGGGTTTGGACTCGAAAAAGTTTGTGCAAAAACTTTCCCGTCCAACGCCGCTCCAAAGCCGATTCCAAAAAAGTTCCGCATGCCCGAAATCCCTAAATATAACGAGACTTCAGATCCAAACGAGCACGTGACAGCTTACACTTGTGCTATAAAAGGAAACGACCTCGAAGACGATGAAATCGAGTCTGTCCTCCTGAAAAAATTTGGAGAGACCCTTTCCAAGGGAGCAATAACATGGTATCATAACTTACCACCGAATTCCATTGATTCCTTTGCCATGCTCGCCGATACCTTCGTCAAAGCCCATGCGGGCGCCATCAAGGTTGAAACGAGAAAATCAGATCTATTCAAAGTTAGACAATGCGACAACGAAATGCTAAGAGAATTCGTGTCTCGCTTTCAAATGGAGCGAATGGACCTGCCACCGGTTATAGATGATTGGGCCGTACAAGCCTTTACTCAAGGGCTCAACGCCAGAAGTTTTGCGGCATCTCAGCAACTCTAACAGAGCTTGATCGAGTACACAGCCATCACTTGGGTAGACATTCACAACCGGTATCAATCGAAGATCCGGATAGAAGATGATCAAATCGGGGTTTCATCAGGCTCTTCCTACCCGATCAGAACTTTTGATCGGTCTCTAAGGGATAACTATCGAGAACCGAGGTCGAATCGAGATAGACACCGACCGTACCCAGAAGATCGAAGGATTGTCCCGAGAGGGCACAAATCCCCGAGACAGGAAAGCAGGAACGACCTCAACCAAAGGAACAGGAGACCGTTACCAAAAAATAAAGAGGACCGGTAACCGCCAAGAGGCACCTCGTTTGTCCGAGTATAATTTTAATGTCGATTCAGCGACTCTTGTTTCAGCAATCGGTCGCATCAAAGACACCAAATGGTCAAGACCGTTACAAATAGACCCTGCCAAGAGAGACCCCAACCTTATATGCAAGTATCATGGCACTCACGGGCACAGAATAGAAGATTGCCGACAGCTGAGAGAAGAAGTAGCCCGGTTGCTCGAAAACGGGCATCTTCGGGAATTTCTAAGTGATCGAGCAAAAAACCACTATGAAAATAGGAACAGACCAGCAAATCAAGAAGAGCCGCGACACACAATCAACATGATAATCGGGGGAGCAGATGTGCCTCAAGTACCAGTGTTAAAACGCACCAAAATATCTATTACTCGAGAAAAACGTACTCGGGACTATGCAACAGAAGGAACTTTGTATTTTAGCGACAAGGATATCGAAGGTCTTATACAACCTCATAATAATGCACTGGTGATCTCGATGCTAGTACATGATACCCGAGTAAAGCGCATATTTATCGACCCTGGGAGCTCGGCCAACATAGTTCGATCTTGGGTCGTTGAGCAACTGGGTCTGTCTAATCAGATTGTCTCCGAGGTTCGGGTCCTCAACGTTTTCAACATGGCTTCGGAAACAACCAAGGGTGAGATAACGCTGATAATGAATATCGCTGGGACCGTCAGGGCAACAAAATTTTGCGTAATCGAAGGCGATACTTGGGAGGCCTTAGATACATGACATCAAGGCCGTACCCTAAACTTTGCATCAAATGTTGAAGTTTCCATCGGCCGAGGGAGTCATCACCGTCTACGGGGAACAACATGCGGCAAGGGAAATGTTCGCAGTGGAGGAAGCGGCACCGAAATCTACCGTTCCCCCACAGAAGGCTAAATAGCAATCAGAGAAGCCGCCTTCAGCTAATGAGGGTGAACAAGATCAGCTCGACGAAGATAGCTACAGGGTGCCTCGATCGTTTATTGCTCCGGATGAGTCCGACGCAACCAAATCGACGGTCGAGGAGCTCGAACAAGTCCCGATCCGCGGCGACGGGCCCGATCGAAAGGTATACCTGGGCTCGGGCTTAAACTCCGAGATCAGGTCCAAATTACTTACTTTCCTTTCAGCTAATGAAAATTCCTTTGCTTGGTCCCATTTAGACATGACAGGCATACCACCGGAAATTGCAACCCACAAGCTGAGTGTCGACCCGAAATTCCGGCCGATCAAACAAAAAAGGAGACCTCAGTCCGAAGTTAAACAGGCCTTCATCAAGGACGAGGTAAATAAACTCTTAAATATAGGGTCCATTCGAGAGGTCAAGTACCCGGAATGGTTGGCTAATGTAGTTGTAGTCCCTAAAAAGGGAAACAAACTTAGGATGTGTATAGATTACAAAGACCTAAATAAAGCATGCCCCAAAGACTCCTTCCCTTTGCCCAACATCGATCGCATGATCGATGCTACTGCTGGCCATGAGACTCTTAGTTTTCTCGACGCCTATTCTGGGTATAACTAGATACAACTGGATAAGGATGACCAAGAAAAAACATCCTTCATCACTAAGTATGGCACTTATTGCTATAATGTGATGCCTTTCGGGCTTAAGAATGCAGGAGCAACATATCAACGCCTAGTAAATAAAATGTTTGAAAAACAGCTAGGTAAAACGATAGAAGTTTATATCGATGACATGTTGGTTAAGTCCCTGCGAGTAGAGGACCATTTAAGTCATTTGCAGGAAACGTTCGGTGTTTTGAAGAAATACAACATGAAATTGAATCCGGAGAAATGCGCGTTCGGAGTGGGCTCTGGGAAGTTCCTTGGGTTTATGGTCTCGAATCGGGGAATAGAAATCAACCCAGACAAAATTAAGGCCATCGAGGGCATAACGGTCGTCGACAACGTCAAAGCCGTACAGAAATTGACAGGCCGGATTGCAGCTTTGGGCCGATTTATATCGAGATCGTCGGACAGGAGTCATCGATTCTTCAATATACTAAAAAAGAAGAACGAATTCTCATGGGGACCGGAGTGCAAACATGCATGGAGGAGCTTAAAAGGTATCTTTCTAGCCCGCCCTTACTGCATACACCGAAGTCAGGTGAACAGTTATACCTTTACCTCGCTGTATCGGAGATAGCAGTGAGCGGGGTCCTGGTCCGAGAAGAACAAGGTACGCAATTTCCTATTTACTACGTTAGTAGGACATTAGGAGAAGCCGAGACCAGGTACCCACACTTAGAAAAACTAGCACTCGCTTTACTAAGTGCCTCTAGGAAATTGAAACCATATTTTCAATGTCACCCAATATGCATGGTGACGACCTACCCCCTTAGAAATGTTATGTATAACCCGAGTTGGGTCGATTGGCCAAGTGGGACATCGAGGTCAGTGGGTACGATATCGAGTATCGACCTCGAACCTCGATAAAATCTCAGGTGTTGACCGATTTTGTCGCCGACCTCACACCGTCGCTCATCCCCGAAGTCGAGAAAGAGCTCATGGCTAAATCGGGGACTCCTCCGGGAGTGTGGACTCTGTTCACAGACGGTGTCTCAAATTCAAAGGGGTCGGGGCTAGGCATCGTACTCAAGCCCCCGACCGGGAACACGATTAGACAATCTATTAAGACCATAAAACTGACTAACAATGAGACCGAATATGAGGCCACGATCGCAGGTCTAGAGTTGGCCAAAAACCTTAGAGCGGAAGTAATCGAGGCCAAGTACGACTCCCTCCTTATTGTCAACCAAGTGAATGGAACGTCCGAAGTCAGGGAAGGACGTATGCAAAGGTATGTGGATAAACTTCAGGTCACGTTACACAGGTTTAAGGAGTGGACCCTGCAGCACATACCTCGTGAGCAAAACAGCGAAGCTGATGCTCTCGCCAACTTAGGCTCATCGGTCGAAGACGAAGAAATTGACTCCGAAAAAGCCGTGCAGTTGTTAAGGTCGGTGGTGGAGGAAGGTCATGCCGAGGTCAACTCAATGAGCTTGACTTGGGATTGGAGGAATAAGTATGTAGAGTATCTCAGCTCTGGTAAATTGCCGTCCGATCCCAAAGAATCAAGAGCGCTTCGCACGAAGGCGGCCCGATTTTGTCTGGCCGATGATGGAACCCTGTACAGAAGGACCTTCGAGGGACCTCTAGCTATATGTCTCGGACTGGGAGACACTGAATACATTTTGAAAGAAATACACGAAGGAGCTTGTGGCAATCACTCCGACTCCGATTCATTAGTTCGAAAGGTAATTCGGGCCGGCTATTACTGGAACGACATGGAGAAGGATGCAAAGGAATTTGTATGCAGATGCAGCGGGTGTCAAAGGCATGCGCCAATCATCTACCAACCTACAGAAACATTACATTCAGTCATATCGCCATGGAAGTGGGGGATGGACATTGTAGGTCCCCTCCCTCGAGCACCAGGTAAAACTCAATTTATCCTTTTTATGACTGATTATTTTTCTAAGTGGGTGGAAGCACAAGCTTACGAGAAGATCAGAGAAAAAGAGGTAATCGACTTCATATGGGACCATATTGTCTGCCGATTCGGGATGCCTTCAGAAATCGTATGCGACAACGGAAAATAATTCATCGGCAGCAAGATAACCAAGTTCTTCGAAGACAACAAAATCAAGAGGATATTGTCAACCCCATATCACCCCAGTGGCAATGGCCAAGCAGAATCGACCAACAAAACCATAATCCAAAACCTGAAGAAAAGGCTAGTCGATGCCAAAGGAAAATGGAGGGAAATGCTACCCGAAGTCCTATGGGCATACCGAACAACCGAAAGAACTAGTACCGGAGCCACCCCGTTTTCCCTAGTATATGGCACCGAAGCATTGATACCGGTCGAGGTAGGCGAACCAAGCATCAGGTTTCAACACGCAACCGAAGAATCCAACCGGGAGGTTATGAATGTTAGCTTGGAACTCTTAGATGAAAGAAGAGAAGCCGCTCTAGTCCGAATGACAGCTCAGAAACAAAGAATCGAGAGGTACTATAATCGGAGAGCTCGTCTCCGATACTTCAGTGCGGGGGACCTGGTACTTAGGAGAATCACGCCCAATACCCGGGACCCCAACGAAGGAAAATTAGGACCGAACTGGGAAGGTCCCTATGTTGAAATGAAGGTCACCGGGAAGAGGTCTTACAAGCTCGGGACTATGGATGGTAAATCGCTATCGAATAATTGGAATGTGGGCCACTTGAAGCGATACTATTGTTAAGGTAATTTACTTCGCCTTTTTACTTTCTCTTTATTTTGTTTATCGGCACTAACACATGCAGGATAGGTCGATATCAAGCAAGTCAGCACAAGGTATTAGGACTGAAAGCACGCGTTGCACTCTTTTTCCCTTCGACCGGTTTTGTCCCAAATTGTGTTTTACGGCAAGATTTTTAATGAGGCAACCGTATGTCGTGCTAACATAGATCTCATTCAACGGAACTCACAAGTCTTATGTTGAATTCTAGTGATGTTTCGTCTATTCACTCCGATTTCGAGGGGGCTACATAAAGATCGCTAGGAATTGATGTAAGGGTCAAACGGTCAAAAGAGCCGTACCCGAGTAGATCGATCTGATCCTCCTCCGTCAAATGAAGATGTAAAAGCACATGAATATTAACGAAGTCATTTGGCACCTACATTGTATTCTTGAGCCCAAGGGCTTTTTCAATTATCTTCGCATTATCAATAATCGACATTGGCAAAAAATGCACATTGAAACCGGAGGGGGATAAGACCTAACAAGGAAAACCCCGAAACCTGCTAATCAGGACAAGGACTTGTTGAGTTAACAAAACGCGAAGGGAATTAAGACCGATCTAGGCAATCCCGGTTTACAGCCAAGGCCAAATTAAATTAAAAACTCAGAATTGATCGAAGTTTACAAGGGCAAGACTTCGACTATCCGAAACAAGGTTAAGGAAGAATCAGATTGATAGGGGTCTAATTTTTGCTAAGGCATGGCCCCGATTCGCGTACCAAAAAGCATAGCTTAATGGTCGAAAACAGAGCAAGTAAAGCTTGTTTAACCTCTGAATTTGCTATGAGGCTAAGGCCAAACTAGCTATTAACCAATTCAGTCGGTCGCAACTTATAATCCTAGCTAAGGCAGGATATGGCAAGACATGAAAGTCGAGGAACAAAATCAAAATATTGTAAAAGATGTTTATACATATGATGAAATTTTTACACATCCGGGCTACAAAATATCGATACAACATCAATTCGAGCCGTCTTCATCTTCTCGGGAAAGGTTTGCTTCCTCATATCAGCCTCAATCTTTGCTGCCTCAGCAATCTCGGAAGACAGATCGAGACCACGGGCTTGAAGCTCCTCAAGAACGGAAAGGCGAGTTTGGCATTGAGTCTACTCAACCAGCATCTTCGATTGCTCTTGGGCGACCTCGGCATCGGCTCTATACTGAGCTATCAAGTCTTCAGCATTAGCCTTGGTGGTGGCAATCTCCGATTTCGCTTCCTGTAGCTGGTTGACCAGAATCATCCGATCTTGGGTAAGTGACTCAACTTGGAGCTATTAGGATTCATTGTTCTTAATCAGAGCTCCGATTTTCTCCTGCGCCTCCGAGGCCTGTTCTCTTAATCGAGTTTGGAAAGCCTCTTTCTCCGCAGTTAAAGTCTCGACCATGGCTCTCCACCCGCTCGTTTCAGCTTTGGCCTCGTGCAATTCAAATCGGAGTCGGTCCAACCGATTAGTCATTTGCCCCAGTTGGTCAACATCGTTGATATGCTCTCTCCTTACAAAATTCAGCTCGGCCCGGAAACTCGATATCTGACTTTCGAGCTGCTGACATTGAGCCTTTTCTTGTGTCATTCCTTCTTTGATTCGAAGGAACATTTCATGATAAAGCACCGAAGACTGTGGGAAATATGAACTAAAAACTGTCAGTATGGACTTAGAATCAAGACATTGAGCGTAGTTTAAAACAAACAAGAAAGCATACCCTGTTCGATGCCTGTTGAGCTTCATTGAACAAGCAAGCCCAATCCACTGCATTCATTGCGGCTTGGTCTTCTTCAGTCACCAAGCAGTAGATATAACTAGCCACGCTTACCGGTGCGCCTAGTGCTCGGACATCCTCGGGGACGGTGAAGGTTATCACCCTCTTCCGATCAGGGTTCGAGCTCGGAGCAGGGAATTTATCGGTCAATTTGATACCAGCCGACACCCCACTTTTCTCGGCCGGGGGGCTCCTTCTTGGGATTTCGAGCCCGAAAGTATCAGCCGACGGCACCCCGTCGAAAAATTCTTCAAAGGCCCCAGCTGTGACCGACTCCTTGCTCGGTGTGTGCATTCTTGCATCTTGGGCATCATTCAGAGGTGCCTCTGAAAAGGAAGGTGAATGCACCATCTCCGGAATGTCTGAGGATCTTTGTGTTGCCACTCCTGTGTCGGCCCGGCTCTCGGTCCTTGCTCCCGCTTTGATGTTCTCTTCTTGGGAAGCACAGGTCTCCTCCACACTCGGCTCGGAGACTGCCCGAGGGGATTTGTCGTTTAAGGTTTCGGGGCTCTTTTCCCCCTCGGAACCGTCGCTCAGTTGAATGGAAGGGTCAGTAACTTTGACTTTACGAGCCCTCGTCTTTTTCCTACCTTTCTTCTTCTCGGGCTCAGCTTGACCGGGAGCCTCTTTCCTTTTCTTTCCTCCCTCTTTCCCCGATACGGAAAGGGGACGAGGAATTGCCTCACCAGTGGGTGCCGACCTCAACTCGGCATCCTTCGAGAGACCTGCAAAATGAATTTTCAAAAGGCTAAGTGTTGGTATCGGTTGTCTTGGAATATATGAACGTTACTGAAGCTCACCATGATTCTTGGCCTCCCAAAGGTCTTTCGATATCTCTCTCCAGGCCCGTTCAGAATAGGACCTTTGGGCCACGACCTTCCTGACCCACTCCTCTAAATGCTGAATCGCGGCCGGCGCCTGGGAAACAGCTGCACATCACAATACGCCGGTTAAACATTGGAAGAAAAATAATAAGTGATCTTAAATGAACAGACGCTTACGTTTCATGTTCCACTTTTCAGGGAACCGCATATTATCGGCAGGGATCAGATCAGAGGTCTTGATTCGAACAAATCGACTTATCCAACCCCAGCCCCTATCTTCATCAATGCTCGAGAACAGAGCCTTGCTAGCCCGTCGAGCAAGTTTTATCAGCCCCCCTCGGAATATTCGGGGACTGTATAGTCAGAGTAAATGATCGATGGTGAAAGGGTGCCCCCCTTCGACCTTACTCACAAAAAATCGAAAGAGATAAACTACACGCCACACAGAGGGATGGACCTGACCCAGGGTAACGTTGTATCTCCTACAAAACTCAACAATTATAGGGTCCAAGGGTCCAAATGTGAATGGATAGGTATATACGCTGAGATAGCCTTCCACGTGGGTGGTAATAACTTCGTCCGAGGAAGGGATTACCACGTCTTTATTGGTCCATTGGCATTCAGCCTTTACCCTATCGAGATGCCTTTGAGTGATCGAGCTGATATACAACGAGACCGGTTCGCCTCGGCCAGGTACCGAAGAAGGCTTCTCCACTTTGAAGTCGGAACCTATAAAGCAACCAACTGGAATAAAAGCTTTCAATGGAGGTTCTATGGAGGGTTCCTCAATATGGACGGGCTCAGCCTCTTCAACAGACTGAGCAGGGGAAGGTTGTTGTTTCTGGGGAACTGATTTAGAAGTTTTGGCCATGATGGTAGAAATAGCAGAAGCGAGAAGTAGAAGAAAAAGGAGGTTTCTGATGAAGAAAGCTAAAGGAAATAAATTGATAAGCAGCGTAAAAGTAAAGAATGAAATACAAAGAGGGAAAGAAGTATTTATACTTTCTCAAAAAGCGGCGGTTCAGAGCACGATGCAAAGAAGCATTAAATGCTGTATGCAGAAGTTGCAGAGTTTGCAGGTAGATGGGACAAGAAATGATTTCTTATGTTGGTGGTCACGTGCGTCACGGCGCTGCCGTCACACGCTAATAAGGAGTCCTTTAGGGTTGAGTGACTTGATGCCTCTGACTTCGAGTTAGGCTTAATAAAGGTGTTGGTCGTTTAATCGGGGATCTCAAAGAACGAAGATTCATATCGTTTTTTGTCCTTACTCTCCAATAAACGAGGGTACTATCTGTATTGGGTCGTATATAATCGACCGCATAAGGAGGATCGAGCCCGGGTAGAATGCAAGACCGGATATCTATCCGGGGTCAGCAAGGCAGGTACGAAACTGGAGAAACCGATATGGGGAAATCAGCATCGGTCGGTGCAGGCACACCTCGTAACGAAAGATCAGTTTTAACCGGATATCTCGTGGATTCCTAATATCTCGGCGGGAGTGAAGGTCTCAACCGTCATAGACGTTAAACTATTATTTTAGGGATTCCACCCCGTAATTGAAGGGATTTTATCTTGTAATTAGGGTTTTACCATATTAAGGAGTCTTCTTTTACCTATAAGAAGGGTATCTACCTTCATTGTAAGGCAGAACAGTGACGAGAAAAATACTAACTATTTCAGCTGTGATTTATCAATATCCATCATCCTTTGTCGTGTTTCATTCCATTATCAGTAATCCATTCAAATACAGCGGTTCGATCATTCTATTGCTTGTTAAAATTCAATTGCTTTATATTATATCTTACATTGTATCAAATCAATTAGTACATTCTTAGCACTACGACCAAATTCAATTGTTACTCGGATTTAAGGATAAACATTGCCGAGAGTAACAATTCTAATCGACCAATTTCTCATCTAAAAAGGAATAACTGAACAAACTGAGTGGCCGTGAAATAGATTAAAACAGACTTCCAAAAATGAATGAATGATGAGCTATTAAGTGAATTTTTGGTGCCGTATACAAAAAAAAAAAGAAAGTAATTTCGACTAAATCTTTTAATGGATACATTTTAAGAAATGAAAGCTCGAAGTGGAGAGTTGTAGTACTATATTTGCATCGTGTTTTTAAAAAATATGATTTTGTTAAAGCGATATTTTAAATTTTGACACCACCTACAAAATATTCTGCATATTACCTCTACATCTGTGGTTTAAATTCTTATCAACTAGCTGAATTCTGAAAGCACCGTCGACAATATATTGTTATCGATATGTTTCGACGGAATTTTTATATTTCTGAAAATTTTTGGTAGTGAATCCAATATTTATCATCATCAGATTATGTGAATATGCCAAATTAGTTTAATTTGCAACTAATTAATGCCCAATTAGCATATTATTTAAAATTGAAACAACTTACCTAAAGAGGATTTTCACTTTCGATTATATAAAGCAAGACAGTCATCAGCAAAATTTGCTGCCTAAGAATGAAAATCATCTGTACTGTTCTTCTAGTTTTACTAGTTGTAGCTTCAGGTATATGGTTTATACGATCTTCTTTGTCATGTTTCTTCTTTTAAGTGTGACAGTTCGCATTCCTATTTTATACAAATTATAAATAATTTCAGTTTTTCTCTAATTGGTGATTAAAAACTACAGAAACGTCACAGTTAGTCGAATGGAATAAGTAGCCCTTGTATATTCTTGACGAAACGATGAAGAGCAAAGGCGGATTCAAGATTTAAATTTTATGGGTTCAATTTTTAAGGTTTTTAATGTCGAACCCATTATATTTTTAAAGTTATGGGTTTATATCTACTATTTTTGTAATTTTAATGAATATTTACACATAAAATATTGCTTAACGCCGAAAGTTATGGGTTCAATTGAACCTGTCGCTAACACATTACATCCGCCCCTGTTTAAGAGGGCTACAAATTTAATAGCAATTTCTTTAAGTTTACTTCTTACATTTTTGCAGGGAGTTAGCAAGTCAAAAGAGAGGTATTTTTGGATATTTCTTATATACGACTTGATATTAAAAGTTCTTTATTTGAAAAGCTAATATAAATGGTTTATTGTACTTTTGGAAGTGCGTTGTTTTTTATTTTTTATTGAGAAGTCCTCTACGATAGTTCGTTCCACAAAAAGAGAAAGGTTTGGTTTATATTACCTAAAAGAACCTTTATAGAAATAAAATAATGGAGTTGAAAAGTTTGATAAATTTTTTTTATTTCTTCCTAAAAAGCTATAACTTAGTTAATTTTGTTCGACATATCAGATATGTCTAGAATTTTAGAAGTATCTTTTTCTAGTGCGTTTATTAGAGACATTTAAGGAAACTAGAAATTGAGTACAATGCTAACCTACATGATATTTGCCCTCGCCAAACATTTATATTTTATTCTATGTTTACTTTTTTTGGTGTTTTATGGCAGTTGAAGCAGAGAAACCAAGATTTGTTCAGTCAGATTATGACATGTGCGAAGCAATTTTTGAGAAATTTAGTTGTGAAGATTCATCAAATGAATGTGAAAAAAAGTGCATAGAGTCATGTTACAAAGGTGTAGGTGATATCTATAGTTACTGCGATAATGATAAAAATTGTCATTGTCATCCCATGAGAGGTGCTCCTTGTCCTCCTCTACCTGATTGCGCCTTACATTCCCCTTAAGAAAATTCAGTGAAATGAGAAGTAATAAGTGTATCTACATTTCATGGAAATGAAGCAACAAAAAAGAATCAATAGACGAAGAAAATTACATCTGTTTCTTTGAACTCCTTTTGTGCGTCTATACGCCAAGTTATAATTTAAACTTTATGGTTTTAAATTCTATAATAATTGTGATATCAGATGCTAGTAATTGGACTTTGAATTTAACTTTTTTTTTATTTTTACATATTTCATAATTTTCTTAATACAAATACAAGATTTGGACTAAAGATACTACATATCCATATGCAATCTTCTAGCTCAACCCCGTGTTTGTATCTTCATGAAAGAATATCAGGAAGTGTTATTTTCCGGATATCTTTTTCCATCTTCCTAGCCTACAGCCCTACACAATATTTCTTCATCAGATTCATCCAAACTTAATATTTTGAACGCGAAATATAGATTTATATGTAACTCTTACTAAAATTGCATGCAAAGGATATTAGATTTGACCCTATAATTTTAGCAATACGTTGAATATTTCAATATAATGAACGTTAAAGGTCGAACACATCAAGTTTGATTCTTGAATCCGCCTTTATAAGGACAGCCACTCTAAGAACGCAGAAAAAACTGACTCCGGAACGGCAAAGTCTATACCACGGTACAATAATCAAGTTAGAGCGATTAGAAACAAAATTAGTCCAAAAGATTTAGCATTATGCAACAAAGTAGAGTCTGATAATTCCTTTGCAGATTATAATCCAATATCATAAAACAAATACCTCAAAACTCATTTAGAGTGCCCGAACACCAGCGTACGCCTCGAGAGAGATCCCCAAGTTAGGAATCAAGAACTCGTGAATAGCCGGGCCTAAGGCATGCATCTAACAACAGTGTCGGAGCTAAGTTCAAGGAATGGTTCAACTGAATTTCCTTTGTCCCTAATTTATATTAGGCAAGAAATATTCGGGACCCTTTAAACTTGGCAACTTTTATTTAGTTTCCCTTAAATTTTACACGATCTTTAATATCCCAATGAACTTGGAAAATTTGATAGTCTTGACCACCCTAGATGCTGATGTGGCAACGAGTGTGAATATAATCTCTTGTAGGTGTGTGAAACGGAAAAAAATTTAAAAAATCAGCTTCCAAGTGAGCTATTTATTTAATATTAATTGCCACATAATCAAATATAAGAGGACAAATGCGTAAGTGGCCCCAACCTATGGCTGAAGTTTCTGTTTACCCCTTAAACGGATAACAATTAAATTTATACGGGGTTTTAAGGACACGTAGATTGATTTAACACAAATAATCGAGAATGTTAGATAAATGAGTTAAAGACACAATATAATCAAACTAGTCGTAACATCATGGCCTAGCTTGAACTTGGATTGGGCAATAGTTTCTGCACTCGGTTGGGTCCTTGGTTCGAAGCCAATCAAGAACAAAGAACAAAAGTAAAGTAAGGACTTTGAAATAACTAGAAAGCAGAGAAATAAGTTTGTATTGCCTTGGTATGCGTGTTACAATGTGTCCTATTTAAATAAAAGCCTCCCCTTTATATAATAGGAGAGTTCATCTCTAGTGCATTTTCAAAAAAGGTAAAAATCCTCCTTTCTCGTTAATTACTTATCCGTTACTGACATCGGGTGAGATATGCGCCGTGATATCCGGTTGGGTGCGGATATCACGGCCTTTTATTAGTCGTATGCAACCGTTTGCCATATTTTCCAAGGTCTTGAAGCTCGTTCTAGGTCTAGAGAGTGTTGTCTTAGTAGGTCCAATGGTGAGCATTCCATTCGAGCTTTGGTACAACAAGTTCCCAACTTCGACTTCGATCCCGCGCATTCATACCCTTGCTTCGTTTATCCCACCGGGAATTCAGGGTGTGCGTGAACCCCGGTTTCACCTGTATACAGATAGTTCGCTCGTTTTCCAGAGGGAAGGTTTGCCGAAACGATGGGAAACGATAGATGAACCCCGGTTTCCTCCTTCGTACATTACAACCGAGATGACGAATAAGCAAAAATATCCCATCAGTCACGTCGTTCTGACTTCGGACATGTGTCGATCATCGGTTGGTTGCCTTCGAATGTGAAACGTCGCGTATTAATTACATTTCCCCCTATAAAAGCTTCTCCCCCCTTCACTTCTTTGACTTTCTGATCCTTCGAACTTCATAAAGGCTTTCAACTTTCTCAAATCTTCATACCTCGCTTCTTGAACCTTCACATCTTCATCTTTAACCTTCAAACCTTCATATATTTTTTGAAGTTTTCAACCCAGAACGTCATATCTTCACTTCTAACCTTCAAATCATACGCCTTTTTCCAATCTTCATATATTTTCCCAGATTTACGATGACCAAAATTTTCAAGTCCGTACCACAGCAAACGGTCCTTTCATCTTCCCGCCCAACAGGAGATATCAAGGTGGATGTCCCCGAGGTGCTTCCAAAGCCTCCTATGTAAAGCTTGATACTTGGGGGTTGTTCTATCGGGAACGAGTTCAAGGTCGAGAAGGCTTCCGTCAAACAAGACCGAGGCGAAGGTGCATTGGGGATACATATGCTCCATCATTGAAGATATCCTTCCAGTCCGAGAGGACTGTAAATGGGAAGGCAAGGACATGGTTGTCCCCGGGCCTAAGGATGATATCACTACCCACATGGAGGGGTATTTAAGTGTTTACACTTACCCCTTCACTCTGGGCCCGGTAGACCCACTAATACTAGCCTTTTGCAAGAGGTACGAGGTGTTCCTCGGGAAAATCCACCCGTCCCTCTGGAGGATCGTGATCCTCCTACGCCATTTCGTGAACAACATCGAATCTCCTTGGTTCACCCTCGACCACCTACTCAATCTGTACAGTCCCTAAATTTTCTGAGGGGGACTAATCAAGCTTGTTTGTCGAGCCAGCAATGCCCCTTTTACGAGCATCGACGAGGATTGAGACCGAGGTTGGAAAGGGAATTTTGTTCAAGTAAAAACTAAAGACCTGATCCCTCCCTAATTCCTGCCATTCCCCGAGAAGTGGAACGCATCTCGTTAGTGTAGTCTTTATTTAAGTGTCAATTTCCCTTTATTTCTTCTCTCATCGCCAGTATTTATGGTCGTGCAACTGTTGCTCGGGTTCCTAATGCGGTCCTCCGACTCAAGGAGTGGATAGAAGGGATCTTCCAGCATATGTCATATTACGAGCGCACGTGGCGCAAACTTTTGAAGGGCAAATGGAAGGCCTGTTCTCATGGTAAGGCTCTCCCTTGAATAGTTATTACTACGCCCCAAGCTTACACGATGTTGACCTTCTCTTTTCCTTTGTAGGTTTTCCCAAGACTACCGAACTTAGGCCGTTGGATGCTAACGAGGATACGTCCTTACCCATCGAACCCTCCGTTTCAGGACAGCCCCGGGCGGCGGCGAAGGAGAAGAATAGGAAAAGAAAGCCCTCAGGTTCCTCGGATCCCGAGGTGAAGATAAAAAAGAGGGCGGCCACCCGAGCTCGCAAGCCCAAGAAGAATACTAAGTCCCGGGTACCGAACTTTGACTTGCTTCATCGGCTTAGGGATGAGCCCGAAGAATATTACATTTTTTTCGCTTATAGTTTGACCCCTGTCGGGGAGCAAGCGGAGATCGAGGAAACGACGAGACCGATCCCCTTTTGACTCGAGAGGCCGAAGTGGAGATGGGGGTTGTGACCTCCCGAGAAGCCGTTCCTGTTTCGAAGGAGGCGACCGGGGTGATAGACATCATCGAGACGCCCTCCTATACCGAGTCCATGCTCGAAGAGGCCTAAGCGAGCAAGGAAAAATAAAGTGAAGGAGCTCAGGGTGCAAAGGATCCTCTCCACTCCTTCTTCGATGGCATGGACATGTCCACATTGGAAGATTTCTCCAGGCTAGGTCACCTGGAGATACTGAAGAAAGACATGCCTTTGGGAGTTGACGGGCCGAGTACGAGCTCGAGATTAGTGAAGCAATTCCCTGCACTGAGTGAGGACCCCGAGCGCAAGAGGACGGTTGTTCTCACAGTCCCGGAGGATGCCCGAATCCTCTCTGCTCCGGTAGGTGTAGCCAGCTACCTCCGATGCTTGGTGACCGAGGAGGACCAGGCAAAGATGAACGAGGTAGGCACGTTGAGTCTTTTTATTGAGGCGCAGCAGGCGCTGAACCGGGCAAGGTTTTAACACTTTCATACTCCGTTCATGAATCCCTCTTAAGTTTTTCGTTGATGTCCCTTACCATTTCCACTGTTTTACAGGCTTTAGTGCTTTATCATGAAAGCTTTTTCCGGTACTGCTTGGAAATTAGCTAGCTCGAGTTCGAGCTCAAAGAACAGGTCCGGAACAAGGACATGTACATGCTTCTTAGCGAGCAACAGGATGAGGCCCTTAATGATCTCCAGGCCGAGCTGGACAAAGCTCAGAAGGAGGCCTCAATCCTAAAGCGGGAATATGCCGACCTGGTTGAAAAGGAAAAGGTGTTTGAAGCTAAAAATGAGGAGCTAGTTGTGGTGACTAACAACACATCCTCGCAGGTCCAACAAAATATCGACCTGATCGACCAGCTCCGAGTTGAGATGAATGAGGTCTAGGCCATGGCCGAAGTGTGGAAGGGCAGGATGGACCTGCTGGCGTCAAAGAAGGAAACTTCTAAGGAAGAGCTAGCATTAGTTGAGAACCAACTCCGGGTGGCGAAGGACAAAGATGACAAGTGGTCTCAGCTGAATAGTGATCTTCGAGCACATCTAAGCTCGGCTATCACCGAACGAGATATCCTTGGAAGAGAATATGAGGCGCTAAAGTCCAAATTGGACACGACCTCCGCTGACGCTGAGGAAATGGTGGCCCAATACAAGGCCGATGTGGAGGTAGCCGAGACCCGCCTAAAGACAAAGCCTGAGTATGTGAAGCAGCTGTCCCGGAGAGAGGTCCTCGAAGAGATCCACGCCTGAGGTTTCGATCCGTCGGCCGAGATCGAGGAAGACAAAATACTCGAGGTCGAGGCAAAGGAGCTCTACGAGCTTGAGGGTGCCAAAGGCTCCAAGGGTTCCGAAGGCTCCGACGGTTCTGGCGAGGAGTCGGGCCTCGGTGAAGACCATGCATAGATGCCTTTGTACTTTTTTAGTTTTGTTTTCTCTTATGTGTGTGTGTGAAATTTTCCCTTTTTGGCAATATCAGGTCTTTACTTTTCCAGCATCTTTGTATATTTCCATCCATGTAATATTTTTGATGCCTTAGCATAGAATCAAATGTTCGCTTTTCAGATGTCCGAACGGAGCCCCTCTTCGATACAACTTTGTTTGCTCAAGGCTTTGGAACCTCGGTGTGACCGGAATTTTTCAAGATGCTTAAGTGATCTTAGACGATGCTTTTGCCGAGGGCAACCTTTTTGTAGGTTTCGAGTTTTTATAAAGGCCTTACTTTCTGATTACGAGCTTTGGATGTCTTCAAGCCATTTTTTAAGGGTGGGCGTAGCCTTTTATATTTGGGCGCTGCCTAATAGGTTTGGTGCCACCGAGATTCGGTAGCCCGGGTCGTCCGAACTTTCTTCGGGTGGCAGCCCCCGAGTAGAGATAGACCTTGGGCTCGATAGTCCCCGATTAGGGGCAGCCCGTGGGCTCTTAGTATCCGGAATTGAAGAAACAAGAAAATGCGAAATAGCAAGGTGAAACTTTCTTTCTTTTCTCAGCGTGTATAGTACATGATCGAAAGCGCATAAAAACTTGTATCATGGCTAAACTGGATTATGTGAGGATAGTTCACACGACCATTTGGCCCTTACAATGAATCCTAACCATCAAGCCTTAGCTTCTAACATACAAGGTTTTTCTTTTTTTTCCTTGCTAAAAACCTTAGTCCGAGGGTAATGGCCCCCAATATTCAAGGTCGAGCTTGAGAGGGCTCAGATACTGTTGATGTGAATTGAACGCTTATTGACTCCGGTTTGAGACCGGCCTTCGAATCTAAGTTAGCACGTTTTACTGTTGCCTCGTTAAAAACCTTGCCGAAAATCCATTTTGGGACAAAATCGGTTGAAGACAAAAAGAGTGCAACGTGTGTTTTCAGACCTAATAGCCACATCCATTTTTGGCCATTTACCTACAAATGTTAGTTCGATTCATAACATGATTAAAAAGTAATTGGGTTCGTACCATCGCAGTAGTACCGCTTTAACTGTGCCATGTTCCAGTTGTTTGGTAGTTGTACATCTTTTCTTGCTTCGAGTTTGTACGAGCCTTTGCCGGTAATTCCGATGACTCAATATTGTCCTTCCCAATTCGGTCCCAGCTTTCCCTTGTTCGAGTTCCGGTATGTAATATTACCTTCCTCAACACTAAGTCCTTGATTTTAAAGTGTCGGAAGTTGGCTCTTCGGTTGTAGTATCTTTCTATTCGCTGTTTCCAGGCAGCCAACTGCACTAGGGCGGCCTCCTGCCTTTCATCTAATAGTTCCAGGCTCGTGATCATGGCCTTGACGTTCAACTCTTCTATCGCATATTTGACCTGAGGCTCGATTCTCCCACTTCGACTGGTATTAAGGCTTCGGGCCCCTAGACCAACGAAAATGGGGTGGCCCCGGTACGAGACTTCGAGGTCGTACGGTATGCCCATAGGACTTCGGGCAGGATTTCTTTCCATTTCTCTTTGGCATCGGTCAACCTCTTTTTCAGGTTTTGAAGTATGGTCTTGTTTGTTGATTCTACCTGTCCGTTCCCACTAGGGTGGTAAGGTGTTGATAGTATCTTCTTAATCTTGTGATCTTCGAAGAATCAATTTACCTTGCTGCTGATTAATTATTTCCCATTATCGCAAACGACCTCAGCTGGTATCCCTAATCGACATATTATGTGGTCCCGGATGAAGTCAATGACTTCTTTCTCCCGGACCTTTTCGAATGCTTGAGCTTTGACCTATTTGAAAAAATAATCGATCATAAATAGTATGAATTGAGCCTTACCAGGTGCCCATAGTAGGGGACCGACAATATCTATTCCCCATTTCATAAATGGCCACGGAGACAAAATCGAGTGGAGTATTTCCCTTGGTTGATGTATCATCGGGGCATGTCTCTGGTAGTCATCACACTTTCGTACGAAGTCCTTTGCATCTTTTTCCATTTCGGTCCAATAATAGCCGGGCCTGATTAATTTTTGAACCAAAGATTCTGGCCCGGATGGTTCCCGCAAGTGCCTTCGTGAACTTCTCTCAAGGCGTATTCGGTATCTCTCAGCCCCAAGTATTTTGCTAGAGGGCCATCGAATGTTCTTCTGAACAATGTACCTTCGACCAAGATAAATCTGGTAGCCTTTGTAAGAAGGGCCCTCATTTCTTTGGGATGCGTGGGCAATTTTCCGATCTTCAAGTAGTCTATGTATTTGTTCTTCCAATCTCAAGTTAAACTCGTCAAATTTACTTCGGCATGGCCTTCTTCTATCACGGACTTCATGAGTTGTACTACCGTTTCCGAACTGAATTCATCGACATCGACTGACGAACCCAAGTTAGCTAGAGCATCGGCCTCGCTGTTCTGATCTCGGGGCACGTGCTGCAAGGTCCATCGCCTGAATTGGTGCAGTGTTACCTGTAATTTATCTAAGCATCTTCTCATTCATTCCTCTTTCATTTCAAACATCCCATTGACTTGATTTACAACGAGGAGGGAGTCGCACTTAGCTTCGATCATCTCGGCCCCAAGGCTTTTAGCCAATTTGAGACGTGCAATTATGGCCTCATACTCGGCCTCATTGTTAGTCAATTTCACAGTTCTAATAGACCGCCTAAATACATTCCTTATAGGTGGTTTTAACACGATGCCGAGCCCAGACCTTTTTGTGTTCGAGGCACTGTTCGTTAAAAGGGTCCAAATTCCCGAGGTAGTCCCCAAGGTTAACAATAACTCCCTTGCGACTTCAAGTATTAAGGCCGGTGTATAGCCGGCCACAAAGTCTGCCAAAATTTAAGATTTTTTGGCGGTTCGGGGTCGATACTCGATATCGTACCCGCTGATTTTGATGGCCCATTTGGCCAACCGGCCCGAGAGCTCGAGTTTGTGCATGTTGTTTCTCAGTAGGCAAGAGGTTACAACACATATGGGGTGGCATTGAAAGTACGGTTTTAACTTCCCGGAGGCGCTTAGCAAAGCTAGCACCAATTTTTCCAGGTGAGATACCTTGTTTCGGCCTCGCCTAGAGTTCTACTAACATAGTAAATAAGAAATTATGTACCTTTCTCTTCCCGAACTAAGACTCTACTTACCGCCACCTCGAAAACTGCCAAGTAAAGGTACAACTGTTCATCCGCCTTCGGAGTGTGTAGCAGGGGCAGACTTAATAGGTACCGTTTGAGTTCTTACAAAGCTTGCTGGTACTCTAGGGTCCAGGAAAAGTTCTTCTTCTTCTTTAGTAGCGAGAAGAAACCATGGCTTTTGTCCGAGGACCTCGATATGAACCGGCTCGGCGGGTATACGCCCTGTTAGCCTTTGAATGGCCTTGGTGTTATCCACCACGGTGATGTCTTTTATGGCTTTGATTTTGTCGGGATTGATCTCAATCCTTCGATTGGACACTATGAACCCGAGGAACTTTCCCGATCCGGCCCCGAATGCACACTTTCCTGGGTTAGTTTCATATTGTACTTCTTCAATATGTCGAAGGTTTCCTGCAAATGTTTCAAATGGTCCTCTGCTAGCAGGGACTTGACCAACATGTTGTCAATATATACTTCCATTGATTTTTCTATTTGTTCTTCGAACATTCGATTTACTAGGCGTTGATAGGTGGCACCAGCATTCTTTAATCTGAATAGCTACGTTATAATAATAGGTGCTGAATTTAGTGATAAAAGAAGTCTTTTCTTGATCGTTAGAGTCCATCCCGAATTTGGTTGTACCCGGAATAGGCATTGAGAAAGCTGAGTATCTCGTGCCCGGCCGTTGCGTCGATCATCTGATCGATGTTAGGAAAAGGAAAAGAATCCTTAGGGAATGCCTTTTTCTGGGCTTTGTAATCTACACACATTCTTAGCTTATTTCCCTTTTTAGGTACTACTGCTATGTTAGCTAACCAGTCTAGGTACTTAACTTCCTGAATGGACCCTATTTTAAGGAGTTTAGATATATTGTCCTTGATGAAGGCTTGCTTGACCCCGGACTGTGGTCTCTTCTTCTATTTAGCAGGTGGAACTTCGGGTCCAAACTCAGCTTATGAGTGGTTACCTCCGGCAGGATCTCTGTCATGTCAAGATGGGACCAAGCGAAACAAGCTATGTTAGCTTTAAGAAAATTAATGAGTTTTTTCTTGAGCTCAAGGGTTAACCCCGTGCCCAGGTATACCTTTCGATCCGGCGGGTGTTCAATCAATGTGACTTGCTCCAATTCTTCGACCATCAATCTGGTGGTGTCGGTATTATTAGGAGCTATGAATGATCTCTCCATAATCATCTTCCTCTTCAACTCCTCGTTCCTCCGGTCCGTCCGGGACCGGCATCGATGGTTGCTATTTAACTTCGGCCTTTCTGGTCGGCTCCGTGTTCCTTAATGTCGAGACGGCGGGCACCGGGAGTACTTCGTCGATTGCGAACATCTCCTTTGCAGCCGGCTATTCTCGTAGACCGTCTTGATTCCTCCCGATGTAGGGAATTTCAACGTCTGGCGTAAGGTAGAGGTACCGCCCTCATGTTGTGAACCCATGGTCTTCCGAATAGAGCATTATATCTCATGTCCCCTTCGATCACATAGAACTTTATTACTTGGATGGTCCCGGCGGTGTTCACTGGTAGGCTTATCTCCCCTTTAGTGGTTTCGCATGCCATGTTAAATCAGTTCAACACCCGGACTGCTGGCACTATTTGATCCTATAATCCCAATTGCTCTACGACCCTTGATCTGATGATATTGGCCGATTTACCTAGATCAATCCACACACGCTTAACTCGAGATTTATTGATAAGTACGGATATTGCCAGTGCATCATTATGAGGTTGTACGATACCCTCAACATCTTTGTTGCTGAACGAAATGGTTCCCTATAGATATAATCTCGGATGCATTTTTCCCTCGTCATGGATACTTTAGGCGTGTTATCGTTGGCCTTTGAGGGGCATCGGCCCCTCCAATGATCATGTTGATGACGTGCTGAGGTTCCTCTTGTTTGGTCTGTTTGTTGCATCCCTGTTTCTGAAGTAGTTTTTGCCTCAAGCATTTTCATTACTTCGGGACTGACTACGAGCCCGAATTCATTCGACCTCTCGGTGGTTTGTTTGTTTCTTCCGGTGTTTTCCTGGGACTATTCGGGCTCAACCCTGCCAGGGACGTAGCCTTGATTCTGTAGCTGCGTTATCGCCAGCTGTTGAGCGTGTAACATTTCGAAGATTGCCGCAGTCTTACCCCATCACCTTCAACCTCGAGCGTTTCTCGAACCAGTGGTTGGGGACCTCCGCGAATGCTGTTTTCGGGGTCAGTTGGCAGCTTGACGTTGATAGAAATTTCTGAGTTGGCGTCAATCGGATTAGCAACTGGGACCCTGTTGGGATCAGCAGGGGCACCTCATTGCTAGGCACCAGATTGTTATTTTTTCCATGATGGCCAGGCTCAGCCTCAATGTTTTCTATGAGCAGACTATTTGACATTTTTAAGCTGACCTGAAATTGAGACCTCAAAGAACAAGCGTGAAATAGAGTGTGTTATGGAGATTTGTATAAAATCACCACTATAATCCTTAGCCCCAACGGTGGACGCAAAATTATTTACGCTCAAAACGTATAACAATTAAATTTATATGCGGGTTTTAAGAATATGTTGATTGATTTAATGCAAATAATCGAGAATGTTAGATAAATGAGTTAAAGATACAATGATAATCAAACAAGTCGTAACGTTATAGCCTAGCTTGAACTTGGATTAGGCAATAGTTTCTGCCCTCAATTAGGTCCTTGGTTCGTCAATCAAGAACAAAGAACAAAAGTTAAGTAAGGACTATGCAATAGCAAGAAAGCAGAGAAATAAGTTTGTATTGCCTTGATGTGCGTGTTACAATGTGTCCTATCGAAATAAAAGTATCCCCTTTGTATAGTAGGAGAGTTTCATCTCTAGTGCATTTTCAGAAAAAGTAAAAATCCTCCTTTCTCATTAATTACTGATCTTTTACCGACATCAGGCGAGATATGCATCGTGATATCTAGTTCGGTGCGTATATCACAGCCCTCTGTTAGTCGTGTGCAACCATTTGCCATATTTTCTGAGGTCTTGGAGCTCGTTCCTGGTCCGTAGAGTGTTGTCTAATTAGGTCCGACGGGGAGCATTCCATTCGGGCCTCGGTACAACAAGTTTTGAACTTCAACTTCGATCCCGCGTATTCATACCCTTGCTTCGTTTGTCCCACCGAGAATTCGGGGTGTGCGTGAGCCCCGGTTTACCTGTATACAGTTCCAACTACACACTTTTTCTTTTTTGGGGTCCTATTAACCCCCCCCCTCCCCCGCCGGTCCCTTCCGAACTATTTTAGAATGGAATAAATTCACCCTTGAAATACTACAACCAATTCTGCTAGACAAGTATATATTTTATTAAAAAATTAATTTTCTTTTCTTTCCCTTATTTTCTTTCTTTCTTTTTTCTCTTTTTCATCTACTCTAGTCACCACCAAACTAGACAACAAAATTTCACCCAATGTTCTAATTTTTTGCCCTTGATTTTTTCTTGTTCTTGTTCTTCTTTGTTTTTTTTTTCTTGCTGCTAAGCTAGGCTTGAGGCCTTTAATGGCTATAGTGGTGGCGCGTTTTGGATGGTTTCTATCACCAATAATTGCGGGGGAATAAAAATGATGGCTCTTATGATTAAGAAGCGAGTGATGGTGAATTATATGAGTATATGTGAGTCTGCTGGGTAAGAAAAGGCTTTTTCCGGTTTGAAATTTCAAAAACTCCATTTTTTCCGGCAGAAAAAAGATTTTTCAGTGATGAAAATTTCCAGATCTGAGTGGTTTTGCTTTACATATGTATAATATATTTTTTTTATGAAAGTGTGATTTGTGTGTTCGAGAGGAAGAGAAAGAGGAAGCAGACTAACCAAAATAATTACAAAAAAAGGCCATAAAAGTCACCGTCGAGTGTTGTATGTTGTTGATGGGAATGGCGAAGTGGAGGAGAAGAAGGAAAAGAGAAAGAAAAAGGAAAAGAAAAAAAAATTAAGAAATTATATATCTAACAAAAAATGTAAAAAAAACAAAAAAAAAAAAACAAAAATTTGAAAATCATTTTTTCTTGCTTCTCACTCTTCCAAGGAGAGTGAAATACAAACACTCTGCCATGCAAGCTTTAAGGGTGCAAATAATTCTACTTAAATATAGTTTGGGGGGAGGGGGATAATAGGACCCTCGCAAAGGTAGAGTGTGCAGTTGGGATTCCAGCTATAGGTCACAGGAGTACTTATGCATTTTTCAAATATAATAATTTATTTTGTTCCAATTGTGTTTCTCGTTGTTTCTCTTAATATACATGGCATATTTTATCCCATTTGTATTTTTTAGATATAATGAATATATATTTTAATTATGTATTTCTTATCTTTTCTTTCTACCCAAATCTACAAAAGCTAGTTAAACTCTATTTATTTTAATCAAATAAAAAGAAGATTTAGCCAAAGTAGTAAAGTTTAAATGGTGTATTTTTTATTAAAATAAATAAATAAATAATGTGTATTTTTATTTTTATTTTCATGTAATGACTATTTAATTAAACTATGCATTTTTCTTTTCAAGTCAAATTTGCAAATATTTGGTCGGGATTTTACTATTTTTAGCTAGTATATTTTTTTAGTCGATATATGGAGTTTCAACAATGTAATTATTTTTAGATGCAATGTTAATATGTTCTAACTAAATATTTCTTCGTTTTTCTGACCAAATATGTAAAAGTAACATGATTAAAATTTTATTATTTTTAGCTAAATAAAAAATTATAGTCAAAATAATGTTGTTTCGAAATATTTTTCTTTACAGATGTTGGCACAAAAAAATATAATTTAAATAGTTGCTGGACTTACAAGATAAAAATATGTACTTTATTGTAAAAAAAAAAATGCCACAAAGGACAATAAAAATCCATGTGGCAGCACGTGTGTCATACTCCCATGGATTGTCAGCGTCTAGGGGGATCGAGGCTATGAAATTTCAAAGGGATATTAAAGATCACATGAAGTTTAAGGGGGAAGTAAACAAAAGTTGCCAAGTTCAGGGGTGTCTCGAACTATTCTGCCCTTATATTATGTTAATAGGTAAAAATAATTTCTTTTTGTACAAAGTTTTTGCATGGGAAAAGGGCCAATCTTTAAAAGTTTACTGATGGTAGGAATAAACTTGGCCGAATAATATAACGATAGGGATAAATTTAACCGAATAATACAACATAAATTAAATATAGACAATATCCGAAAGTAAAAATAATATATTTGGCCCTTTTCCCTTTTTGAATTCCGTTGACATAATTAAAGGAAGTTTTGAATATTGTGGTAAAGAGGGGTCAAAATATTACTTTAATTCACAAGTACGGATCCTAAGTGTTACATTCTCATATTTTTTAAATCTCGTTGTAGCGCCTTGATTTGACAACATTATATCTATACATACACACCACGTATTAGCTTTCCAGGTCAAGAATTGCGTCCTCATCCTCAAATATGATGTCCGAAACAGAAAAAGAAAAAGACACCCCAGAATAGGAACTGTTGAAAATTTTGAACATTGGAGTATGTGGCACAACCAATTTACTCACTTCTCAATATCTATATAAGCGAATCTAGGATTTAATATTTATTTTGAGATTTCAAAGGTTCACATATAAGTTTATACTTTACCTCAAAAACACTAAGTTTAGATGAACCAGTCGCCTAAGAATTACATATGAATTTATCGGATCAAGCAAACTAAACAAGGTCTAATTCATAAGTCATTACATTTATTTATCTCATACAACTGACGGACACATATTAATTACGAAGAACAAACGTAGTAGATCAGATGATACTATCAAACACAGCGATACTTGTTCAAGCATACTAAAGCTTGTATGGTTTCAGTGCTGCTTCAATTTCAGTGGTGTCACTGAAATAATATCCCAAGTACTCTTTGTAGGAGAAGGATATGAATAGTGGAAGGTTGCTTTCATTTGTAAGTACTTTTGCAGGTTCAATTTGTTACAACCCTATGTACTCCAGCTGATAGTTTCCGTTGCTAACAACCTATACATAGTGGCCATTAAAAAAAAACACAGAGACAGATATAATATTACTTTAATTGTCCCACTTTATGTGACATGCTTCAAAATTCGAGCGTCAAATTATCTAATTTTCAATGACATAGAATCTTCGAGTTTTTTTGAAATAAATTTATATATTTAGAGACTATATAAAAAATATTATAAGTTACAATAATTAATAATTCAAAATATTTAAAAGACATGAAAAAATCACGGTAAACAAATTTTTACTGACTCTTTAAATAGTAACCGTATCATATAAAATAAGACAAAGGGAATAACAAAGTAGACTTTAAAGACCAAAGCTAATGAATAAAGCAGAAATGTAGGATGTTATTAGATGTAACAATGAGCACCTTTAAATGAAGAGTATATATAAAATATGCAATATGTTTCAAAACTGTACGGTATGAATTTTGTAAAATTTGGTGGAAGAAATCAAAACACCAACAACTTCCAATTACTAAGGGTCATATTTGAATAATTGTCCATTTCATTTGTCTTTTTTCACTTTTGAATAAAGTGCTAAGCTGGCTAATCAATCACTTAGCTTATCACAAGGAAGATCTAAAATTAATGTGTTTAGAGTGGAATGACAAAAACTTCAACGTTTCGAACCTTAAGAATAAAGTTTTTTATAATGGACTTTCTGTTGTGCGAATTAAAATTAGTCGATAAATAGATTTAGAATGTTTGAAGCAAAAATGAAATTATTGTATTTAAAGCAAAAGAAGTACTATACCTTTAAGATCAAACCATTAATGACCACAAGTGCACCAGGAATTGCTTCAACACTGATGTTGGAGATAATGTCATATATTTTTACGTTATTTATCTTACTTGCTTTTTGTTTGGATATTAATTTGTGCGACAATTGCGCTTAATAGAGCTTATTTCACGTATGAAAATGCTTGGACATGAATTAAAAAAAAGTTACACGAAATGGTACCTCAGAGCTAAAAAATAGAACAATAAAAAAAGAAGTGCAGGGCAACGAAACAACAGTGAAATAGATAGTGCAAGGCATTGTCCAGGGCACTGTCATTGGCGCCCCAGACAGTGCCTTGCGCAGAAACAACAATGCCATAGACAGTGCGAGGTATTGTCCAGGGCACTGTCAGTGGCGCCCCAGACAGTGCCTTGCACCGAAACAATGGTGCCATAGACAGTGCCTCGCGCCGACGATACGATCCGAACAAATTTTAATTCCTTATTAATTTTGGGCATGTAGAATTCGGCCACTATCCTATAAATATCCCTTAAAGTTAGTTTTTTGAGGGTAAGACATCATTAGAGAGGGAATCGACCTAAAGAGGCAAGAACACATAAGGAGCAAGGCGGAGAATTCTTCTACGAGTTTTTCACTTTCTTCTTCTTCTTCCTATTTTCATTATTGGTTATGAATTCTAGTATTGTCGTTTTGCATACTACTATGAATAGCTAAATTGTTATCTAGGATTTTAATGAAACCTTTTGTAGGATGAATTCTTGATACGTTTTGATATAATTAAGTCTTTGAATTTTTCTATTTGTCCAACTATGTGCTTATTTTAGTTAATTGAAGAGCCCTCAATTAACGATGCCTATTTATTATGTATTGCTTGAAAAAAAAGTACATATTTAGGTGGTTGTTGAACAACGTCACTCCTAACATATATGAGAGATCAATACGGCAGGTTTAAAAGCAGGATTAGAGAAAACGAAGCTTTGACGTGATCATAGTGAGCGGTGAAAAAGTGCGAGCTAGTGTAATTCGAGAGAATATGACTACTACATTGTTGTAGTTGCTCAAGAGAGAATTATGATAAGTCGAGTGCTCATGATCAGTAGAGAATACTTAGGCGAAATTATAAAAGACGTAGCGGGAAGGATTCCGACAATTAGGAAAATCATAACTCAGACCTCCTTAATCTTTTCTCCGACCCGTAGTATCTTTAGTTGTTAATATACTACTTTAATTTGTTAGTTAATTAGATATAAGAATCTTAATATTTATAACTTAGGAATTATTCTAGCTTGTCTTCTTAGTGATAGTGAACAATTGTAACTAAACCCTAGTTCTCTGTGAGATTCGACTCTGGACATTTAGAGCGGATTATATTTGTAGCGACCGTTTATCCTTTTTAGGACTAGAGTTGGGCGTGATCAAATTTTGGCGCCGTTGCCGGGGAACTAACGGTGTTGTTGTAGTTGTATATATTGCTAGGTTTTAAGTTTGAACTTTTATTTTATTTTTTTAATTTTAATTTATTCTAACTGTTGATTTAGAAACATGACATCTTAGAATTATGAAAGTTTAGGTGTTGGCAATTTTACTTTTGATCCGCATACATATTATGAAGGAAAACACCCGTGGCAAAATTGTTAAAATATTTCCAAGAGCGAGTTATGTGCACCAACTCAATCTTATTTGTGGAATGTGTGTGGTGGTAAAAATGGTCACTTCATGGTAGTGCTTATATTTCTTATCCTCCCCAACCCCTTACTATGATGGTTCTACTTTTTCTTGTAAAGTTAATAGGAACAAAGAACCTAGGAATGCAGACCTAAAGGAGATCAAGGATATGTTAAAGTGCCTTCTGGAACAAAATAATGAGAAACAACTGCAGATAGAAAGGCAAGAGGCAACTATTCGCAACTCAGAGGCTCAAGTGAGTCAAGTGCTTGAAGCTTTTAACGCTCCGCAAGCCAATTTTGGGGATAGTAGCCAAGAAAATCGTGAATTTGAGGTGCTAATTGAGGAGGTCATAGTAGAACATCCACAACCTAGCCAACTACAATTTGATGACGTCGATGTTGAAGAAGTGAGACTAGAGTCAGCCAAGGACATTGAGGATAAAAATTTTGTTGACTTTAGTATCATTGATGTTGAGGATGTTGAAAGTCCTGAGATTCATATGTTTGAGCGCATTGGTCCTCACTCCAAATATTTTTTCACATTGTGCTTGGATGAAGATATGGAAATAGAGTCATCCGAGCAGATTGAGGAGTCAAGGAATGAGGAATAAGGTGCCTACATTCTGGAATTTTTCTTGCCAAAAAGACAGGACTACATACCTCATCTAAAAGTAATGAAGTGTAGAATAGTACAATGGTTGCTTGGGCCAATTAGATTTGTTCCACCACCTCTGGAGCATAACCGAAAACTTGAAGCCAAATTGGGGGTTCAATTCATAAGCTCGAGGTGGAGGCAGAAAGTGATTCAGATCATGCCGCGACGTTAAATCAGGCGCTTGTTGGGAGGCAACCCAACTTACTGCTTTCTTTTATTTTTAGTTTTTTAATTATTTTCTTATTGTATTATTTTTGTAGTGTCGTTTTGGATTTGTTAGGAGCATGGGAAGCATAGCTATTGGAAGGATGTAATAGCAAGACAGATGGTTAGATGTGGGGTGCCCGCACCAAGATAAATACCCGGGAGAAGTCTGAGTATCCTATGAGCTGCTAGTGCTTCGGCCTTTGGCCTACCAGGGGGTTTCTTTTACCCTCTTATTATTTATGTTGTGCATTGGGGACAATACACAATTTTAAGTGTGGGGTGAGGAGATTGTCTGGGTGACTTTTTATGCTATTTTAGTTGTGTTAGTTTAATTGATAATTCCTTTTTTTAGAAAAACAATTTGGACTTTTCCCAATGACATATCTTCTAGGCAGTTTTCTTGAGGGATTTAAGTCTAAACAAAAAATACAAAAAAATTAGAAAAAAAATTACAAAAACATGTCTTATTTTCCTTAGATAGTAATAATTCCCCGTGGTTTTCTTAGTGCCTCGGTTCTTTTTCATGGGATGTAACTTGAAGTGGGTAGTAGTTCTTTTAGAGTAGTATGTAGGAAATAAGAGTGAAGAAATGATGTGATGCACATCTTTTGACTTGTTTGATAGTAGCATATTTAGGTCTTGGCATATGTAGCACCTTCCCTTTATTTTAAATATATGATGATGCCTTGATAAAATGAATACCATGTAGTATGACTCCTATGTCTCGGTTGCTTGACTTGTATTCACTTTGTGCGTTATGCTTATTATATCTCTTGGCTTTGTGAATACTTGTTTGATTGAGAGTCCGAATGAAATCGTCCTTAGTGAGTCATGTGCCATGTAGGATTTCGCTTCATATATAAAGGTTTCTTATTTTTGCTGGTGGATGTAATCTGAAACTGTGCATAAAGAAGAAGGAAAAATATTCTGGGGTGAGCTATATTGTGAAGATTGAAGTGGATTGAAGGAATTTTGTGCTTAAAGTTGAATACGTGATGTGTTAAAATGCTTAGGAGGGTTAGTCACTATACCCTAAATATATCATATCTGTCCCTTAGACCACATTACAACCATAATAAGTTCTAGTTGATTTCAGACCGAGCGAGCCTACATTAGTAGAGATTTACATAATGGGCAAGCCTATGGTACCTTTTGCGTGCATGTGACTTCTATGAGAGAGTGAGTGATTTTTCTTCATATGTGTGAGTCCTTAAACTATATTCGATCATGTGATTTGGATGTGTGGACTGCTTACTCTTTGTTTTATTGTGAGGGCACATGGTTTCACAAAGGATAGGTAAAGCTATTAGACTTCTCTGTTAGATTAAGTATTCAAGCCTCAGGTGCATTGTGACATTGAGTTAGTTTTTGAGGTTAGGATTGTTATAATCATGTTGTTCTTGTACTGGATGTTTTGAAATTGGGCATAAGTATGGGAAGTGTTGACTGCATATGCTAGAGCTTAATTATTGCTATCAACCATGGTCATAGGTGTAGTATGTTGTAAATGTGTTGCTTGTTGGATCCGTGATGAGGAAGTGTTTAGTTGGTTGACTCGAGGGCGAGCAACATATAAGTGTGGGGTGTTGATGTCGTGAGATAATTTCATATATTTTGACGTTATTTACCCTACTTGATTGTTGTTTGGATGCTAATTTGTGTGACAATTGCGCTTAATAGAGCTTATTTCACGTGTGGGAATGTCTGATCATGAATTGGAGAAAAGTTTCACGGAATGGTACCTCAGAGCTAAAAAATGGAGCAATAAAAGAAGAAGTGCAGGCAACGAAACAATAGTGCCATAGACAGTGCAAGGCATTGTCCAGGACACTCTCATTGGCGCCCCAG
Source organism: Nicotiana obtusifolia (assembly GCA_002018475.1). Taxonomy (NCBI): domain Eukaryota; kingdom Viridiplantae; phylum Streptophyta; class Magnoliopsida; order Solanales; family Solanaceae; genus Nicotiana; species Nicotiana obtusifolia. The sequence goes on along the minus strand of MCJB01009976.1, from coordinate 95,823 downwards.
ACAGTGCCTTGCGCAGAAACAACAGTGCCATAGACAGTGCAAGGCATTGTCCAGGGCACTGTCATTGGCGCTCCAGATAATGCCTTGCGCCGAAACAATGGCGCCATAGATAGTGTCTGGCGCCGACGATGCCATCCGAGCAAATTTTAATTCCTCATTGGTTTTGGACATGTAGAACTCGGCCCCTACCCTATAAATACCCCTTAAAGTTAGTTTTTTGAGGGTAAGACATCATTAGAGAGGAAATCGGCCTAAGGAGGCAAGATCAGACAAGGAGCAGGAGAATTCTTCTACGAGTTTTTCACTTTCTTCTTCCTATTTTTATTATTGGTTATGAATTCTAGTATTGTAGTTTTGCGTACTATTATGAATAGCTAATTTGTTATCTAGGATTTTGATAAAACCTTTTGTAGGATAAATTCTTGATACGTTTTGATATAATTGAGTCTTTGAATTTTTCTATTTGTTCAACAATGTGCTTATTTTAGTTATTTGAAGAGCTCTCAATTAACAGTGCCTATTTATTAAGTATTGCTTGAAAAAGAGTACATATTTAGGTGGTTGCTGATGACCGTCACTCCTAACGTATATAAGAGATCAATACAGCGGGTTTAAAAGCAAGATTAGAGATAACAAAGCTTTGACGTGATAAGAGTGAGCGGTGAAAAAGTGCAAGCTAGCATAATTCGAGAGAATATGACTAGTACATTGTTGTAGTTGCTCGAGAGAGAATTACGATAAGTCGAGTGCTCATGATCAGTAGAGAATACTTACGCGAAATTATAGAAGATTTAGTGGGAAGGATTACGACAATTGGGGAAATCATAACTCAGACCTCCTTAATCTTTTCTCCGACCCGTAGTATCTTTAGTTGTTAATATACTACTTTAATTTGTTAGTTAATTAGATATAAGAATCTTAATATTTATAACTTAAGAATTATTCGAGCTTGTCTTCTTAGTGATAGTGAATAATTATAACTAAACCCTAGTTCTCTGTAGGATTCGATTCCGGACTTTTAGACCGGATTATATTTATAGCGACCTTTTATCCTTTATAGGACTAGAGTTGGGCATGATCAAATTTTGGCGCCGTTGCCGGGGATCTAACAGTGTTGTTGTAGCTGTATATATTGCTAGGTTTCAAGTTTGAACTTTTATTTTGTTTTCTTTTTAATTTTAATTTATTCTAACTGTTGATTAGAAAGATGACATCTTGGAATTATGAAAGTTTAGGTGTTGGCAATTTTACTTTTGATCCGTATATATATTGTGAAGGAAACCACCCGTGGAAAAAATTTTAAAATATTTTCGAGAGCGAGTTATGTGCATCAACTCAATCTTATTTGTGGAATGTGTATGGTGGTAAAAATGACCACTTTCATGGTTGTGCTTATGTTTCTTATCCTACCCAACCCCTTAGTATGATGGTTCTACTTTTTCTTGTAAAGTTAATACGAACAAAGAATTTGGGGATGCGGACCTGAAGGAGATCAAGGATAAGAAATCATAACTCTAGACCTCCTTAATCTTTTCTCCAACCCGTAGTATCTTTAGTTGTTAATATACTACTTTAATTTGTTAGTTAATTAGATATAAGAATCTTAATATTTATAACTTAGGAATTGTTCGAGCTTGTCTTCTTAGTGATAGTGAACAGCTGTAGCTAAACCCTAGTTCTCTGTGGGATTCGACTCCGACTTTTAGACCGCATTATATTTGTAGTGACCGCTTATCCGTTTTAGGACTAGAGTTGGACGTGATCAAACATCAAATCAGTTCCCATCCTTGTGTTGTCTCACATGCATCCACTGAGTTCTTGTTGGAGCAAATTGATGAGTGCACCAGCACAATCTTCAGCTATTCCTATGGTTGAATTTGGGTCAGGGCATTTTGGGTAGTGGTGAGTCACCATTAATTGAGTGTTCTTTGCCAAAATACCCTACTTCAAGCCCTAAACCTTCACACATGAGGTCCAAAATCCGCAAGCTCAATTTCTTCATTTCCACTGCATATTCACCTATCACTTTTCTAAAATTAAAATAGTAAAGCAAATTAACATTTCTTAACAATCTTTCAAACTATAATAGTAATAAGAAGCAAATTTTTAGTGCAAGATCGATCCTACTAACTGGAATCGAAGAATTAGTAAATATGTTCCGATTTTTCCTCTTGTTTTCAGAAATGGAAGGAAACGAAGAGTGCTTTCACATATTTTGAACCTTTTTTTATTCTCTTCAACCTTTTTTGGTACACCTTTGGGATGTAACATGGTTACAAAAAATCAAATATAAAACAACTTAAATGTTGGGAAGCGAATTAGACAAATATTTAAGTTCCAAAAGCTCAGCACAAAATTGAAAATCCGCATTCACATAGATAAATGAAATAACAAAAAGAAATGACCAAATTCAAATATTAGATCATAGTCAAATATTTATCAGCAAACTGAGAACTGTATGAACAAACATTAGATCCTATACTAGTATAACATTGTTCGAAGGGGGTAACTTCCCAAGAGCTATATTTGTACAACTTTTTAAAAGGGATCTTGGGCCAATACCCACAACACCACAAACTATTTATCCGCCCCTACCCATAAAGTTTTCTTCCTACCCTTTTTTTTTAGTGCCCAATTCTTCCACAAACTATTTACATTATATACCTATTGTAGTTGAAAAAAGTTGAAATCATCACCAATTTCAAAGGAATCAACATAAAATCTTACCATATTTCATATAGGCACAACCAAAAATTTAAATTGGAGACTAAGTGTTGTAGGAGATCTTTAACTTGCAATTTTCGACCAAATCTACTTCAAGTCAACTTTAAATGAACTCAAACTTCATATTCAAATTCGTTCAAATATTTGCAACAAGTTTTAATAATATCCACCTGCATTCAAAGTCCAAACAATTATCAAAATTTTAATTTCCAAATCATAAGCTTCAAAGCATCTTTAATGGTGGACTAGTTTTGTTTTTCTTCAATTATCAGCCACCAAATTTAGGCTATAACCACGATTTTAGCTTTGTTCAATAGCATCCAGATGATAAAACAGTAACAGTTGAAATATACTGTTATAGTATATTATATATTATTAAAGTACATTAATACAGTATACCATTCCAATATATTATATACTCTCACAGTATATTGTTGTAGTATGTTGTATACTCTTATAGTATATTATATACTGTAGTGGTATACTATTGGGTAATTGTATCAAGCTTTTAATTCTCAAATCAAAGCTTCAAAGGTTCTTCATTGGTGGACAATTTTTATTTATCAGCAACCAAATTCGGACAATAATCACGATTTTAGCTTTCAACAATAGCACCCAGATGATTTAACAAATAACAGTCGAGATATACTATTGTAGTATATTGTATATTATTATAGTATAATATTATAGTATATTGCATATTATTACAATATACTATTATGGTATATTATATACTATTACATGCAATATAACTGTATGCTCTTATAACATTGTATACCGTAGCGGTATATTATTGGATAACTATGTTCTTTAAATTTCAGCTGAAAAACTTGTTCTCAAGTAACTCAAACCAGCTCCACATGCGACCAAATTTCACTATAAACTTTCTGAAGGTGCTTAATCAATATTTTATAGTACCACTTCGAATTAAACATCAAATCTTCAAAATAAAATTTTAAATTTAGGAGCTTCAAGCTCAACAGTGGTGAGTCTTCCAACACACATACAAAATTTTTGATCTGGGAGGCTTAATATATAACCACAATAATACATGCGTTCAGAAATACAAATAAATACGCAAAAATGAATATACTAACATAGAAAGAGGATTTTGGAGTGAAACTCATGTAAAATAATATGAAAACTTATCTTTTAAAATTTATATAAAAAATTCCAAAATAAAATTAGGTAAATGCATGGATCTGTACTGGATTTTCATTATCTACCAAAAAGATTAAGCTATGGGTGTTTTTTGAAAGGAGAAAGGAACGTTTGGGGTGTGGGACTCTGCTTGTTTAGAGAAATTGAAAAGGGAAAGGGGATTAGGTAGGCGGGTAAATAGTTTAGGCCGTATAGGTAGGAAAAATAAATCCTTTGGGCCTGGGTATAAAAGGGTAAATAATTTGGGCTTAATGGGCATAAATTGATAATTTCCCTTTTTTTAAAATAATGATAAAATTTAAACGGTAACCTAAAAAAGGGACATTTGCACAAACAGCCAAAACTTTACATGCAGTATTAGTAGAGCATAAATGCGTCAATATGAACATAGTACAAGCAGTGGCGGAGCCAGGATTTTCATTAAGGGAAGTCAAAATTATAAAAAAATAAACTAATCAAGAAGTCAAGGGGTGTCAATATAGTGTGTGTGTGTGTGTGTGTATATATATATATATATATATATATATTTTAAAAGACATTACCGAGCTATACTATAATTTTCCGATAAAGGGATGTCATTTAGTGCATGTGGTGGATACAAGCAATGTATACCTATATCTTTGTGGTTTTGCAGGCCATGAATTTATGACATCTTCAGTCAAAGGATGACAACCATGTCCAAAAGTGTCTTTCCAAAAGACAGTTTCCTTCTCATTAGCGTTTGAACCATTCTTGTTTGGTGTGTATTCCTTTTCAATGTAAAGCTTTGGCCTCTGGTCAATTGATGGTTCAAAGTCACTTAAGCCCTCTTCTATTTCAACAAACTGTTAAGAAATTTGTCCTCAATTGGCAGCTTAAAAAAACTCTTTGCAAACTGCTAAGGCATCTACCATTAGTGTTTCTGAAACTCCATGGTTGATCACCTGCTTAATCAAAATAATGGGACAAAAATATCGGTCTGATGGTCCATTACTAATGTTTTTTTTGGGGGGAAGTACACAAATAGCGATTTTTAGGACTGTTATTGGTTTAACCAGTATTTATTTCATCCTAAAAATTTGAAGCAAAAATCTCAACTTTAAAATTTTGTGTCTTGAAAAATTGAACTGGAAAACTGAAATTTAAGAACGGACTAATTTCTAAATAGCAGCCCTCTAGAATGACTACCTAGTGTCATTTCTACTTTCTTTTTATTATATACTTGTATAGCTTTTTTCATATGAGATCAGTAAAAATAAACACAAAATTGATAAGTAAAACACATGAAAACTTTAAGTTGGTTGGTCATTTTCTTTTATGCAAATTGTGTAATTGATCACAGGAGATCATTTCCTCTAAATGAAGTCATATTAGAACAAAAGAAAGGATTCAGCACGTCTTTTATCTTGTATGAGTAGATAATTTGTCCATTCTTACATCTTGTAGTGCCCAACTATTTGATATAAACTCAGCTTAATTATCATTATATGAAGTGAAATTGGACAAGGATTACTCAAAGAAAAGATGAAAGGGACTCTACAATAAGTATATTTGCTAAATATGTGCTACTCTATATTAATCTTCATTGATCAAAGTATTCAGATTTGGTTAAAGTATAAAATTCGGTTACTTTAATGTTATATTGAGTAGTTCACTTACTTTAATATAAGAAAAAATAACTTTATGATTTTATTGTTACAGTGGAAAATTTTTTAGTTACATTAGCGTGACCAATTATCAGATCCACCTATTATTACCGGCATAACCAGCGCGACCATACGTGAAATTAACTCCAAAAGTTAGTAAAAAAGCAATTACTGAGAACCTGAAAGAGTTCAAACTCGGCTGAAGCTTTGATGATTTGCTGAATTGAACGAGCTGAAGGTTGTGGCAAATCAATAACTGGAATATGTGTACCAATGGGAATATCTGCTTCTACCCTTTTCTCCAATGGAACCACATACTTTTCTGGAATAGAATCCACATCTGAAGACCAACTTGAAAGTTGAAACAAGTGAAGCCATTTCCTCAAATGAGATTTTTGATACAAATAATTCAAGCACAAATTGATGTATGAGCTTCTAAGCGATGTGTTGTGGACTTATTTATAATGATTGTTATATATGTGTTATATATGCAATACGTTAAATATTACTAACCTTTTTTAATGTGAATATCTTGCATTAAAAAAATAAGAAGAAAGAGAAATAATTGGATACAATGAAATCATAATTATCACATTTCTCTTTGTTTATTCAAGGAAACGCCAGTTGATGACTTCATATATTGGACTCTTGAGAAGATTCAGTTAGATTTTTGAGAATAAAATACATTACTGTGAATAATGTAGAGACAAAAGAAAGGTTCATTTCTTCACTAGATCTTTCTCAAAATTATAACACACTTAGCCTTAAGAATAACAAACAAAAAATAAAGACACGCAACTTACGTAAGAATACAACTAATGACAAAATTGATCTTGTGCATATTATAAATGGTCCCAAGTTTTCATAAGAATCAGATTTGTTTAATTGTTCAAAAAGAATTGCAAAATCAATGTATGGCTTGATTATAAGAGTTCACATTACAGAATATTACTGTAAAGTATGGCGATAACTAAATATTATTCAACAGCTAAGCAACAAACTTATAGTTAACTAAGTTAAATTTAATGTAATGTTAACTAGAGTTAGAAAGCTATAGTTAGCAGTTAGTTAAGTCTGTTAGTTAGTTAGTTTAAATAATGGCCTTCACTGTACATAGACTCACTTTTTCAGAATGGAAGCTGTTCTTCTCTGATTTCCTCTTCTTCTAGATAGTTCTCTTAGCTTCGATTTCCATATTCATGGCAACTAACATGGTATCAGAGCCACAGATTGAAATTTTGGTTACTTCAATTCTACAATTGAGTGCTTAATTGAATTAGAGTAACTTTCGATTGAAGCGAGGGTTTGTGAGCTGTTTCTTCTGAAGCTGTTTCTCAGTTAACAATTGCGATTGGAGATGAACAACTCAACAATACTACTCCCGTTCACACTGCTACAACTTCGAATACTAGCAATTTCACGACTGGCACTACTACATTTCCTTCTATCGATCACAATCACCATTTGTACCTGCAACCAACAGATACACCAGGTTGTTCTCTGATCTCTTTTCAACTTACTAGATCGGATAATTATGCCTTGTGGAGTCGTGCAATGAGAATTGGTTTACTAGGTAAAAGTAAACTAGGTTTTGTCGATGGTAGATTTCCTAAGTCCAAATTTGAGCCTGAGCTTCATAATCTGTGGGAGAAAGTTAATACTATAGTTCTTTCATGGATAATGAATGCAGTGAGGCCAGGGTTGTTGAGTAGTGTCTTGTATGCATCTAGTGCTCATAAGGTTTGGGAGGATTTGAAAGAGAGGTTTGATGAAGTAAATGGCTTGAGAATTCTGTATTTGCATAGAGAAGTTCACACACTGACCCAAGGAACTATGATTGTATCTGACTATTTTTCAAAGCTTAGAGAGTTGTGGGATGAGTTTGATGCCCTCATGCCTTGTCCTGGTTATCCTTGTCCTGAGTCGAAGAAGTATGCTCAATACTTTGAGTATCAAAGTCTTATTCAATTTCTCACTGGACTAAATGAGCCCTACTCTCAATCAAGGAGTCGGATCATGATGAGCATATTCTTTGTTAGTAGATCAGGAAATTCATTTCACAAGCACAACACAACTTGCTCAGGTTACTAAGGCTTTGGAGAGTACAACCCTGTACAATAATAAAAATATGAGCAATGCTGGGAATTATAAATCCAAAAAGGGCCAAGTTCAGTGTGAATATTGTCACTATAACGGACATAGAAAAGAAAATTATTACAAATTGATTGGATATCTCCTGACTTCAAAGGCCAAAAGAAAAGGAACCTGGACAATATGCAAATTATGCAGGCAATGCAGAAGTTACCTGAGCAGAGAGATGTAGTATGGTTACCAATGTGACACCCACTGGAAACCAACAATGTAGAGGAAATGGATCATCTAACTCAGATGCAGCACAACAAATGAGTCAACATGCTTTCTTCTAGCAAATGCCACATCCAGCTCTTGTTTTCACTCCTGAGCAATATCAACAAATTGTTCATTTGCTCTCTAAAAGGAAGTTCAGAAGGATCAGATTCATCTATCAAGGTTGCAGGTATTCTAAATCATATGAATGCTTTTATGTCTCACTGTGTCAATAGTAAATGGATAGTTGACACTGGGCTTCAAACCACATGACTTCAAGTTTAGAGATGTTGCATATTGACAGACTACTTCCAAACACAGAAGCAAACAAAGTACATTTGCCTACTGGAATGTTGGGTCAGTGTCACACTAGCACTTTTGTATTAAGTAATTAAGAGATCTCTAATGTTCTGTATATTTCTGACTTTAAGTTCAACTTACTGTCAGTTTCAAACCTCACTAAGGAGCTCAATTGTATGGTTAGATTCTTCCCTGATTTCTATATTTTTCAGGACCTCGACAATGGTCAGGTGAAGGGGGTTGGCAGAGAAGAACATGGGTTGTATATTCTGCAAGGAGGCACCTCAAAACAAGACCTACATCAGGCAACAAATAAGTGTGTTAACACAGGAAAAATATAGCAGCTTCTTCATGTATTTATGCTTCTAGCACTTTATGGCATAGAAGGTTAGGACATACTTCTTTAGATATAATAAAGAAAGTAGAGGCACTAAGTAGACTGACAACAGTTAATTCTCACCACTGCACTATTTGTCCTGTGGCCAAATAAACCAAGTTGCCTTTTCAACTAAGTAGTACTACTACAAAGTCTGTCTTTGAATTATGTCACTGTGACATATGGGGACCATATAGAATGCCTACACATAATGGTAAGAGGTATTTTGTCACCATAGTTGATGACTATACCAGGTATACTTGGATTTTCTTACTACACTTTAAGTCAGATGCTAGTGTAGTCCTAAGAGACTTTCTTATTCAAGCAAAAAATATATTCTCTACTACTGTAAAAGTTCTAAAAACTGATAATGGAAGTGAGTTTTTCAGTACTGAGTTTAAAAATCTACTATCCGGTCTTGGTATTTTGTATCAAAGCACCTGTGTTTATACACCCCAACAGAATAGGGTGGCAGAAAGAAAGCACAGAACCATTTTGGAAATTGCTAGATCACTCAAATTTCAAGCTGCTGTACCTCTAAGATTTTGGGGATAATGTGTTGCTACAACAGTGTACTTGCTCAATCGATCGCCTTCTAAGGTTGTTGGATACAAATCACCCTTTGAGATGTTGTATTTGCATCCTCCTTCATTGTCTCATATCAGGGTATTTGGCTGATTATGCTATGCAACAAGTCCTCAAGTGTTGGATAAGTTCTCACCCAGAGCAATATCTGCTGTGTTCTTAGGCTACTCCTCTACTCAAAAGGGGTACCTGTTATATACTTTGCATTAAAAAACATTCATAGTGAACATAAATGTTGTGTTTCAAGAGAATATTTTTCCCTTCAAGCATGCAACAACTACTGGAAATCATGTCTTTCCTATCTTAGATCTGTTATCTCCTACTCTGAGTAACATCACCTCTCCTTCCCCTGCAAGACTAGCAACAAAATTCTCTATTAACACCAGTTCAAATCAGCTTCCTGCAGATTCATTTCAAGAAGTTCCTAACCCTACAACAGACTCAGAAGAAGTGCTTCCACCACTCCTGCTGTTGTTGATCAACTTGCTGATGTTGGTCATGATGTACCTATGTTTTCTCAATAAGTTGATCAGCCTCTTGCATAACACAAAAGATCATCTAGACCAAGAAAGCCACCTCTGTGACTACAAGACTACGTTACTGCCTTCAAAGGTTCAAAATGCACTTATCTTATATCTTCTTAAGTAGACTACTCTCATATCACTCCATCCTATGGACAAGCTCTTTCAGCATATTCAGTCCTTTCAGAACCAACTTCCCTCAAAGAAGCTGCAGTTGATCCTAGGTGGGTGGCAGCCATGAAGTTGGAGATTGAAGCCTTAGAGGATAATCACACTTGGAGTGCTGTAAATCTGCCACCTGGGAAGACTCCCATTGGCTGCAGATGAATTTACAGGATTAAGTACAAAGCATCTGGGAAGTAGAAATGTTTAAAGCTAGGCTAGTGGCTAAGGGTTACAGCCAGAAAGAAGGCTTGGACTATGGAGAAACTTTTTCTCCTATGGACAAGATAGTCATTGTTATGTCTGTCATTGCCTTAATTGCCTCAAGATAGTGGTTGATTCTTCAGATGGATGTCCACAATGCTTTCCTCAATGAAGATCTCACTAAAGAAATCTACAGGCATTTACTTGAGGGGTTTGCTAGAAAGGGGGAGACTCACAAGAAGGTCTACAAACCACACAAGTCTCTTTATGAGCTTAAACAGACACCTAAACAGTGGAATATGAAGCTGACACAGACTCTACTCCACATGGGCTTTAAATAGAGTCATTATGATTACTCACTGTTTACAAAGAAGGCTGAGGATGGTATAGTTGTTATATTGGTATATGTTGATGATCTTTTGATCACTAGGAACAACCAACAGTTACTATGTGATACTAGATTAGACCTCAAGAAAAGATTCAAGATGAAGGATCTAGGGGAGCTAAAATTCTTCTTAGGGATTGAGTTTGCAAGGTCCAAGAAAGGGATCATTATGTGTCAAAGAAAATATGCACTAGAGTTGATTTCTGAGTCAGGTTTAAGTGGTGAAAAACCAGCTGGAACACCACTAGATCTGAATCAAAAATTAACCTCAGTAGAGTATGATAACTGCTTCAAGAATGGCAATACTCAAGTAGATGAAGTTCTTAAAAATCCTAGTGCTTATAAATGGCTCATTGGAAGACTACTATATCTCACCATGATAAGACCTGATATTGCATTTGTAGTTCAGGTTCTTAGTCAGTACATGCATTGTCCTCAAAGCTCTCACATTGAAGCAACACTAAGAGTAGTAAGGTACATAAAGGAGACTCCTGGTATGGGGCTGTTCTTTCCTGCAGAATCATCAAATCAACTAAGTGCCTATTGTGATTCAGACTGGGGGCCATGTATATAAACTAGGAAGTCAGTCACAAGGTATTTGGTGAAGTTTGAAAGTGCATTAATATCCTGAAAATCTAAGAAGCCGAGTACTGTGTCCAAAAATTCTGCAGAAGCTAAGTTTAGGAGCATGGCATCATGTGCAGCAGAAGTCACCTGGTTAGTAGGATTGTTCAGTGAACTTGGTGTCGAAGTTGAACTACCTGTAACTTTGATATGTGATAGCAAAGTAGCAATCAAATTGTAGCTAATCCAATCTTCCATGAAAGGACAAAACACATTGATATAAATTGCCACTTTGTGAGAGAGAAGCTGTGTCAAGATCTACTGAAAACTGAGTATGTGAACACTGAAGACCAACCAGCAGATATACTTACCAAAGCTCTGGGGAAAGCTCAACATGAGCATCTGCTGAAAAGCTGGGTTTAAAGAACCTGTATTAATTATCAGCTTGAGGGGGAGTATTAATTAACAGCTAAGCAACAAGCTGATACTTAGCTGTAGTTAAATTTAATCTATTGTTAACTAGAGTTAGAAAGCTAGTTTGTTATCAGTTAGTTAAGTCTGTTAGTTAGTTAGAAAAGTTAGTTAGTTTATATAGTGGCTTTTACTGTATAGAAACTCACTTTTTCAAAAATGAAAGTTGTTCTTCTAGATAGTTCTTCTTATCTTCGATTTCCATATCCATGGCAGCTAATACTAGAGTCAAATAATTATATTTTGGCCAACAAGACATGAAGTTTTAGTACTGCTGTTTATTTTTTTCTGTTTTAGTACTACGAATTAACAGAAATGTGGATGAGAATTCTATTGATTACCTATAAGCATGAACAAGTTGTTATTTTCCGAATAAAATATCTCTTTCCACTAATACTAGTACATTGTTTAAAAATTTTGTAAATACCGTACTGTGAGATTGCGGATAAATGTGAATGTGATGTTTAACAACCACATATGTGGAGAATAGTATTGATTACCTTTTCTTTTTATTCACGATAAATTTTTATTAGGTACGACATTTAAGAAAAAGTCTTTTTATAGATGCTAAAAGTGTTAATCTACGACTTACCATCTTGAAATAATATTTTTATGGTCATAAGAATATGTCAATAAAGATAAAATAAAAAATTTAAGGTAACAATATTTCAAACAAGAAATGTATTATTTCTCTCTTTTATGAAAGACAACCTTTTCCAAATAATTCACTGTTCTAATAATTGGGTAAAAATATTATTTTATATGTAACGATTTAATCGGTCATTTTGGAAAGTGCTCTGTTCGGCGGCTTAAGGTCTCAAGAAGTCTCGTAATGTGTATTATGACTTGCGTGTGTGGTCGAGATTGGTTTTCAGATGATTCGGGATTTAATTGAAAGAACAATTCTTATTTTTGAAGCTTAAATGAAAAAAGTTGACCGAAGTTTGACCTTTGAGCAAACGACTCCGAAATGAAAATTTTATGGTTTCAATAGTTTCGTATGGTGATTTCGGACTTAGGCGTATATCCGGATTGGATTTGAAAATCCATAGGGCAATTCGGCGCATTTTGGCGAAAGTTGGAAGAGTTGGAGATTTGAAATATTTATAAGTTTGACCAAAGGTTGTCTTGATTGATATCGGGTTCGGATTTCGATTTAAAAATTGGAACAACTCCATTATGTCAATTATGACTCGTGTGCAAAATTTAAAGTCATTCCGAATTGATTTGATACGTTTCGGCACAAGATATAGAATTTGGAAATATGAAAATTCACAAGTCCGATTCAAGGTGCAATTTGTAATTTTGGCGTTGTTTGATGTGATTTGCGACCTCGAATCGATCCGTGTTATATTACGGGACTTATTGGTATATTCAGACGAGGTTCCGAGTGACTCGGATGTGTTTCGGACGGGGTTAGGATCGTTTAGAGCCCAGTTGAAGCTGGCGGAAATTCTAGTTGCTGGTGCCTTCGCACCTGCGCATGAAGGACTGCATGTGCGTGCTTGCGGAAGCGTGGAATTTATCGCAAAAGCGATCTAGGAAGGCTGGTTGGAGAGACTCCGCAGGTGCGAAAATTTGGGGCGTAAAGGCGGCTGACATTGCAGATGCGCAAATGAGGCTCGCACCTGCGATTGCGCAGGAGCACAAGAAATTGCACAGGTGCGAGAGAGGGCTGTTGCGTGGTCACCACAGGTGCGAGATTTTTCTCGCAGAAGCGAGCTCCCAGGCACGCAAATCTGTTTGTAGGTGTGAAACTGGGCAGAAACATAAGGATCGAATTTGGTCAATTCTCCATTTTCGTTTTGGATTTTTGGAGCTCGATTTTGGACGATTTTAGAGGAGTTCTTCACGAGTTCGTCTTGGGTAAGTGTTCTACATCCCAAAATGATTACATTTCATAAATCTATGATTATATTCATTATTTATTTCGAATTTAATTGAAGAAATTGAGAAAAATTGTGAAATCTTCCGAAAATGTAAAATGAATGGAGGTTGAATGGTTGTCGGAATTTGCTAGTTTTGGCATGGTTGAACTCGTATCAGAATGGGTGTTCGAATTTTGTGAATTTTATCAGGTTCCGAGGTGCAGACAGGGGATTTGACTTTTGGGTTGACTTTTTAGTTTTACTTAAAAAGTGAAGCTTTATTATCCGAAATTATTTTCTACGAGTTTTATTTATGAGTTGAAGTTATTTTGGTTAGATTTGAGCCGTCCGGGGGTTGTTTCATGCGATAAGGCCATTTTAGAGTAACGGTCTAGTTTTTTGAGGTAAGTATCTTGCCTAACTTTGTGGGGGAGAACTACCCCTTAGGATTTGAGTCATTTGTGCTAATTGTGTCATGTGAAGGCCGTGTATGCAAGATGATGAGTATGTGCTCAGGCTTATTTATGGAAATTTGACTGTTTGGGGCTCTTAGGTTCTTATGTTCATTAGATATGAAGTTGTTTGTCACGTTAAATTTCACATTTACTAAATTCACCCTTACATGTCTTAATTGAAATTAATTGCTTCATGTTCTACTCTTATTGCTGATTAAACTCTTATGTGCCTTAACTGAAGTTGTTGCCTCTTTTATCGTCATGCTATCCTTTCCGTAATTGCTTAACCTTAACTGGAATCACAGTTATCTTTTCGTAATTGTTTAACCTTAATTGAAATTATTATTATCTCTTCCGTAATTGCTTAACCTTAATTGAAATCATTATTATCTCTTCCGTAATTGCTTAGCCTTAATGGAAGTTTGTTACTCCTTTCATTGTTGACGTATTCTTATTTTGGGTCATTGATTCATGCTATCCCTCTTGTTGTCGAATTACACTTTCGTGGAATCATTGTTACACAATACCTCTCCGTTGTTGAACTATTCTTGTTGAGACTATTATTTTCCTGTTGTGTCTTTCTTTGTGAGTTCGTTCTTCCGTTTCTTTGTGTTCTGAAGTTCTGGTGTTGATTTACTTGCTGTATTCTCGTGTTATTGTTGTTGTTGCTGTTGTATTCATTGTTGTTGTTGCTGTTGTATTCATTGTTGTTGAGCCGAGGGCTACATATGGTTGTGATATTGAAACTGTTTTGAGGAAATATTGTGGTATGTGGGCACATATTGTGAAAGTCATTTATTTGAGTTGTTATATTTTTGACATATGTGTTTTGTTGAGAAAATTGTTATGTGTTTGCACGTGGTTTCAGCTGTGCTGTTGTTATTATTGATACGCGTGCGCTGGTATAAGGTCTGGGTATTGAAACGCATGCAGTGAGATAAGGTGGGCTTGAAACGTGTGGCTGTTAGGAGAACTACTAGAAGCCATGCGATGTGATAAGGTAGGCTAAAACGAGGGATGCTATTTCGGAAAAATAATTTTCAAAAAACTAAATATAAAGGCTCCCGCGGTGATATAAGGAAAGTTGTGATTCATTTTTACGATTTAAGACTACGAGGCGGTACATCGGGAGGACTCTTGTTGTCATTTCCCTTTTTATGTGCACTTGTATTTGATTGTTGTTTTTCTTAGCATATTATTAATTATTTTCCTCCATGTTGCACTATTTGCTCAGTTCTATGTAGCTAATTTTGTTGTGCTGGTCATTGCTTCAAACTTCATTGCTGCTTTTATTACATTGTACATTTCGTGGTGATCGTTTCTTATGTGTCATTCATTGTCTCTACTCTTATTTGTTGACTGAAATTATGGTAGAATACTTGCACAAGCACACACGTAGTTAAATTACCCATATCAGTTTTAAATGGGGAATCCTAACATCATTAACCATCATACGTACTCTTGTCTTCTTGCGTTTGGTGTGAGGATTATTCTATTGGCACGTGAGTAGTCCATGCAGTTATGAGTTGTAATGTGGGCAAGGTGCAAAGTGATTAGGGTTCATGAATTGGGACCCTTGAGCTGTGATTATGAGGTTCGGTACTTCGTGGAAATGCTTGAACAGATCTGGTGTGAAAGCGGTTGTTCTTATTGAGTTGCTGCTGGTTTTCCCGGACTTAGACTGTAATTAGTTACTCTACAGCATTATTACCTGACTGCTTCCTGTTGAATATTATTGTTACTAGTGTATCATTGCAAGTATTGTTTTGTATTCCTTATCCTGCTTAACGTTATATTAATATTGTTTCCTGTTAGTTCATCTACACACTTGTTCATGTTGTTTAGTCTGGTAGTTGTCTTGATTGTCCCTCGTCATTACTCCATCGAGGTTAGTCTTAAACTTACTGGGTACCGTTGTGGTGTACTCATACTACGCTTTTGCATATTTTTGTGCAGATCCAGGTGCCTCGGTTGTTGTTGATTATTAGCTACTGATCGAGCTGTGGAGACTTAAGGTAAACCCGCTGTCGCGTTCGCAGGCCTCGGAATCACCTTCTGATATTTTTGTTGTACTGTTTAATTCCATCCGAACAGTTGCATTTAGGAATTTTCGAGCAAACTTAGTAGAGCTTATGACTTGTACTACCGGTTTTGGGAATTGTAAATTATCTATAAAAATTTCTATTTCATAGTTTTCATTGATGACCGAATTCTTTTATTAATTTAGTAGGTGTTAGGCTTACCTAATTTTAAAAATTAATGACTTCATGATATTTTATAGAGAGAAATTGAGGTCGTGACAATATACCTCAAAGATTCCTTCCAATTATGTTCTGTCAAGAGGAGAAGATAAGATAAAAGAAAAAAGAATGCCATAACGTGTCACCATGACGACTGAGGGCATCTCCAACCCTATGCACTATTTTTTGCATTATTTTGGTGCAAACATCAAAATGGTGCAAATTAACTCCAACCCATTACATCATTTTTTTGCACTAAAAAAGAATATTTCTTTTATATTCTTCTCTCTCTCTTATATTATATTATTTTCTATTACTTAATTTTATTTTATAATTTCAGAAAAAAATCTTTTTTTTTTTCTTTTTTACATATCCATCCCATGTAATTCATAATTCTTTGTTATAAATCATTTAACATAAAATTATTTTATACCATAAAATTTTAAATAATATAGATTGTAAGCAAATATTATACGTTATACATATTAATGAATATCAAATAAAAGTGAAATCATTGATAAAATATAATTAAATAAATACTATTACATTAAGGTAGAATTTATTTTAATTTCTACATAAATATTCAACTTTCATGATTAGTACGTTGCTCCAATAAATGCTCTACTAATGCATTACGAAGTGCAAAATGAGCATCTTTGTTCCTAATTTTTTTGTGTCGAGCTAAAAATTGTTCAAATCGATAATTTTCATCTACTACCATTTCTACTGTTGGAGTTGGACCTTCCCAAGCATCTTGAATTGGTGCATCAAGATCACGCTCATCCTCGATTACCATATTGTGCAGTATAATACATGATGTTAATATATCATGTAGCACTTCGTTTCTCCAAAAACGTGAGGGCCCTGCAATAATTGCAAAACGAGCTTGCAAAACTCCGAATGCACGTTCAACATCTTTTCGACATGATAAAATTAACTTACAATTTTATATAAAATAATATATACGAAAATTAATTTATAAAACTTACACTCCAAAATTAAGATGTAAAATTAATATTATAAGACATTACATAAAAAATAAGTAGGTATATTAGGAATCTAAAATTATAAATTAAAATTTATAATATGTCAAATTAAAAGTGTTATATAATAAAAAATAATAATAAAATATTAATGAATAGTAATGATGTAGATGAATAGGTATATTAGGAATCTAAATGTAACAATTAAAATTTATAATATGTTAAATTAAAAGTGTTATATAATAATAAAATAATAATAATAATAATATATTGATGAATAGTAAAATGGTGCAATGAATAGTGTTGCACCAAATTTGGTGCAACACTATTCATGCACCAAAATGGTGCAAAATATAGTGCAAGATTGGAGCTCCAATACACCATTTTTTACACCAAAATAGCATTTGGTGCAAAAAATAGTGCAAGGTTGGAGATGCTCTGATAGAGATGTAAATAGCGCAGGGCGGCCCGAGGCGAGGAAAATCCTAATCCACTAAAACTTTAACCCGTTCTATCCTGCTTTTAATATTTTCTCAAATTTTGATTTGCTTGCTACCAAGTTCTGTTCTGTCTATTTTTAGTGTTTCTGTTTCTGTTTTTTTTTTTAATTTTCCTTTTTAAGTTTCAATACAAAAATTATATTGTTACTTGTGAAGGTATTTTAAAACGAAAGATAATATTCTTTTGAGAAATATAGATCTATAGGATAAAGTAGATAAACTTACAAAAATTTATGAGTTTCGTTCTATAACGTGCAATTTATCATTACTTTAGGTGTTGAATATGTAATCTTTGGTTCAGGTGTTAAAATGAAAAAGAAAAAAATGACAAGTTTAGGGGACTATATTCAACCTATAAATAATTACTCATTTTGACATCTTTTTCTTTTTAGAAATTATTTAATATAGGGTCAAAAGTATTCCAATTATTTGTAAACTAGTATTAGTACTCGCGCGATGCGCGAATAATTAAAAAGAACGATCTACACCGTAAAGTTTAATTTGTTAGTGTTAATACCATTTTTGCAAACAAATATTAAAAATATTTTGAGACTCCAGTAAAACTTTTATTCCATTTCCTAATAAATATTTCATAAAAAATAATGATATCATACAATTTGCTTGATATGAATGTTCCACGAAAAATAATGATGCTATAAAATTTGCTTGATATGAAGCATGTGCCGGAATATTATTGTAGCAAATGCTCATGGACATATTGCAGTGTATTTTTCAGAAGTTGTCCGCTGTATTGAGGTTTATCATTACAAAAAGACATGGGTAAAAACTCAAGAATTTCTGGTCCTTGGGCGACAATTTTTGACAGAAATGAGAGACAACATATATTGTATTACTGATGAGATAATGAAGATGACCTGCCAGAATGATCCTTCAGGCTATTTCCTTGTGGAGGCATCCTGCTGTTGTAGATTATAGTAAGCCAATACTTAATTGGCTTCAAGATTCTAAGAGTGAGGCGCTGGAAAAAATGCTAAAATATCCCCTCTGGTGAACTGCCACAGAACTTACGTTATACCAAATTAAATTATTAACTAAAAAATGATACATAAGACCAAAGGATCAGAAGACAATAACAATACAGAATAATTAAATGATAAATAATTTAATAAAGTATTAAATTACATTATGGAAACCTTCTTTATATACTATATATTCTAGCTTCATTTGTTATTTTTCCATCATCATCAATAAACTAAAATCTTTAACCATCTTCTATTTGTCACCCGTAAAGAGCAACATACAAATGTCCATGTGTAAATACTGATTTCTTCAAAATAACCCAACATGAGATAGTGACTGACCTTGACTTTTATTATTTGTCATGGCAAAAGACACCACCTAAATTCAAATATTACAACTTGAATACCTTGAAATTTGTGAGCTTTTATCAACTGCATAACCACTATGACAGGTTGATTGGGTGATCCATCCAAGTGGGGCAAGATCATCTACAAATTCTCCCCAAAAAGTTGCTGAAATGTTGTTCCTCCTATATGTAAAATACAGAAATGAATAATGAGAAAAATAGTAATGGAATCTATAACTAATTCAATTCATGGTTGAAGGTGTACTCATAATCCTCAAGCTCCAAGTTCATAAAGGTACTTATTTTACCACCTTAATTGTACGATTGTACGTTACCATGACTCCTAACTTCTCCTATGATATCTGTCACATTTAAATAAATAGTTACTAATAAGTTGATAAAACATTCGACAAAAAATAGCGAAATATAAAACAATTACCGAATAGTTCATTCTCATCAACATCAAGTTGATTTGTGAGATGCTCATAAGGTCTAAAATTGAAGATATTCAAATTAAATTGTGGATCATTAATTTCATCCACACTCGTCCAATGAGAAAACGTCAGTTTTAATCTATGCTTGTTGGTCTTAATTTTCAGATTGTTTGGTCCAACCACAAAGTTCTTCATAATATACAATCCCATTTCCTGTATTTTTGTTTTGAAAATGCGCATAATAGACCGTCCAATAGTTGCATAAATTCGATCTCCCTAAAACCAAAAAATTGAAAAGAAATTTAAGTTAGTAAGAGTTCATGGTTATACAAAGATTATGTATTATTTGGTTGGTAAAAAACCACAACATAGTAATGCATCATAGGCATGAGTAGACTGTGCCAATAATTCCAGTTTCTTAGTTCATTCCTGTAAATGCCTAATTTT
This sequence comes from Nicotiana obtusifolia, assembly GCA_002018475.1. Classification (NCBI taxonomy): domain Eukaryota; kingdom Viridiplantae; phylum Streptophyta; class Magnoliopsida; order Solanales; family Solanaceae; genus Nicotiana; species Nicotiana obtusifolia. The sequence goes on along the minus strand of MCJB01009976.1, from coordinate 76,145 downwards.
TAATTTTTTTTCTTTTTCTTCTACATTATATTTTTCTTTTAGGATTATTATGTGTGGCTATAAATGCCTAATTTTTGCTTTTTCTTTTTCTTCTACATTATATTTTTCTTTTAGGAAGTGTACTTGTAGGTTTTTGAATTAGACTTTAGTTTAATTAGTTGTTAAGGGGTTAAAAGGAAAAGATATTTTTACAGTTTAAAAAAGAAGACACTCTACTACACTTAGAAAAAGAGAAGGTCTTTCTTTCACTGTAGAAAAGAAGACACTCTACCACACTTAGAAATGGAGAGGGTCTTTCTTTCACTTAAAAAAAATACTCTACCACATTTAGAAAAAGAGAGGGTCTTTCATTCACTTTTAAAAAAGAAGACACTCTATCACACTTAGAAAAAGGAAAATGCATTTTTCACGTTAAAAAATAAGACACTCCACCAGATGTAACGATCCGACCGGTCGTTTTGAGCTCTAGCGCGTCGTTTGGCGGTTTGAGGCCTTGGGTAGCTTCAATTCAGCTTCTATGACTTGTACACGTGGTCGAAATTGAATTTCAGGAAGTTCGGAGTTGATTTGAAAAAAAAATTCTAATTTCGAAAGCTTTAAGTTGGAAGAATTTACTAAGGTTTGACTTTTCAGTAAACAACCTCAGAATCGGGATTTGAAGGTTCCAACAGATTTTTATGATGATTTTGATTATAGGAGCGTGTCCGGATGTTGATTTGGAGGTCCGTAGGTCATTTCGGCGTCAATTGGCGAAAGTTGGAAATTGGATATTTTTGGGAAGTTTGACCAGAAGAGGACTTTTTGATATCTGGCTCAGATTTTGATTCTAGAAGTGGGAGTAGGCCCGTAATGTCAATTATGACTTGTGTACGAAATTCGAGGTCAATCGGACTAGATTTGATAGGTTTCGGCGTCGAATGTAAAAGTTTGAAGTTCGAAAGTTCATTAAGCTTGCTTTGGGGTGCGACTCGTGATTTTAGCGTTGTTTGATGTGATTTGAACGCTCAACTAAGTTAGTATTGTGTTTTAGGACTTGTTGGTAGGTTTGGTTGAGGTCCCGGAGACCTCGGGATGGTTTCGGATGGTTAACGGATCAAGTTGAAGCTTAAAGAATGGCTGAAGTGCACTAGTTCTGGTGCAATCGCACCTGTGCAAGTTTGACCGCAATTGCGTGATCGTAGAAGCGAGGAAATGGTCGCAGGTGCAATTTGGGCGAAGTTGGACAGTGATCGCAGGTGCGAAGAGTTGTCTGCACCTGCGAGGTCGCAGATGTGGAGGGGTGTCGCAGGTGCGAGAATGGGAGAGGAAGCCTGAGGGCGCAGGTGCGAAAGTATATCTGCAGACGCGGATGCGCATTTGCGCATGGGAAAACGCAGATGCAGAAATGGGCTGGAAGTCCTGGATCGCAGAAGCGATGGGAAATCCGCAGAAGAGAGACCGCAAATGGGGTCAAGTGATCCGCAAAAGCGAAAACTAGGCAGAACATAAAGGATCGAACTTGGTCATTTCGTCATTTTTATTAGGAATTTATGGAGCTCGGTTCTTGGGCGATTTTGAGGAGTTTTCATCATGTAACACAAGGTAAGTAATTTTCCACTTGTTGTGAGCTAAATGTAAGGTTTATATGTGAATTTGAGGAGGAAAATTTAGGAAAATTGTGGGATTTGGTAGAAAATCTAGAATTGATAATTTTGGATTTTGATCATGATTTTGGAAATAGAATTAAGAATAAATTATATATTTGAGTTAGTAATGTTATGGGTAAGGTTTATCTTCGAAAATTTTCAGTATTCGGGCACGTGGGCCTGAGGGTTGACTTTATCGACTTTGCGAGCAGAGTTGGAAATTGTTTAAATTGATTAATTGTGGGTACTAGAGTATATTATGATTGATTTGCACATTGTTTGACTAGTTTTGGATCGACGGGCATCGGTTTGAGGTGTTAGAGAGGCTTTGGAGCCGGTTATGGTACTTCAGAGCGAGGTAAGTCTCCTGTCTAACTTTGTGAGGGGGAAATTATCCCTAGGTAATGTATTTGTTATGTGCTACTTGATGCGGGGGCTACGTACGCACGAGGTGATGAGAGTCCGTACGTAGCTAGATTCATGTTATGTCCGGATAGACTTAGGTTCCCGCCATGCTTTAACTGTACTATTTGAGTTGTCTCTTGCCTATTAAATTCCTTTATTTTACGTTGCGACTTGAGACTAGACTTATGTAGAGTGATAGACTTGCTATTGTAGAGATTCGACGGGCTTCATGATTAGCCGCGAAATAATCATACTCCTCTTACGAATTTCTCCTGCGTTATGCGTTCTCATCGAAATGTTTTCCAAAATTTTTTATAACTCACACGTCTATTCGTGAGTGGGGGCAAGGACCTGTCAAAGCTTCTTATTCGAATTAGATCGGGCCGTTTGCCTCGACAAAATAGATACATCAATGGTTCGTGCTATTCGACCCTCGGCAATGCGCATATTATGATGGATCGGGCCGTACGCCTCGGCAGAATTATGTATCACATTCTCATGGAAGTGGGCCGTTCGCCTCGACAATATAATAGATGTATCTATGGTTCGACAATATTATGATGGATTAGGCCGTACTCCTCGGCATTTCTATTAAATACTCTTATGAAATCGTGTGTAATAATTGGCAAGAAGCCATTATATCTGTGAGTTTTTCCTGATTTGAACTGTGACGGCATGTCTAGTATGGTCCATTATATATATACTCCGAACTACTAGCAGAGAGTTTGAGTTATTGCTGAGAGGAGAATTGTATCACGTATTATACTTGTTATTTCACTTATTTACTCTGACTCACATATGACTTCTACTGTATATGTCTTATTAGACCACTAGTAAGTGTCGATGTCGATCCCTCATCACTACTTCTCTAGGGTTAGGCTAGATACTTACTGGGTACGCATTAAATTACGTACTCATGCTACACTTGTTGCACTTATTGTTCAGGTACATATATGTCTGGTGGTCTTTTGGGCACAGTGGCGCGACTATTGCAGGGACTTTACTGTGAGCTGCATTTCATGTTATGATCCGCAGCCTGCAGAGTCTCCATCAGAGTTATTAATATTTTTCCTGTCTAAGTTGTATTCCAGATATATGTTGTATTTTATTATATTTCCTAGTTGATACTCATGTACTTGTGACACCGATTTGGGGGGGGGGGGGTTCCTACAGGTTGTTCATTATTGTAGTTCATGTAAATATTATCATTCACTCTTTAATGTCTATTTCATACTATTTAATTAATGAAAATTATGATTTCAAAATACTAAAATGAGTAATTAAGTTGGTAATTTACCGTTGGCTTGCCTGACGCCGGTGTTAGGCGCCATCACGACCTTTAGCTGATTTTGGGTCGTGACAGCTTGGTATCAGAGCCAGGTTCACTTGGGTCTCACGAGTTATGAGCAAGTCTAGTAGAGTCTTGCGGATCGATACTGAGACGTCTGTACTTATATTCGAGAGGCTACAGGGCTGTTAGGAGCACTTCCCTTCTTGATTCTTCATCGTGCGATTTGATTCCTTTGAGGCTTATGCCTTTATTTCCTTCCTACTCAATCTTATGCGACGTGAAGTACTTGGTATCAATTGGGCATTGAGGAGTTGTAATGGGACTGCAAATGTGGTGCAGGATATTTTCCCTGCATACTTGAGCGACGTATTATCGTCGTCTTGTGGAAGGGGGTTATGTCGTTCCATGCCCATATCAGTACTGCCTATGGTTTTGAGGCTGCTCGCAGATTGCTATGATGTTCATGAATTATTATCGCACAATGTTGGTATAATGGTCGGGTGCTTGTTTATGTGTTGAGGCACTGAACAACTTGAAAGGAGGATTTCTTAGTGCATAATTTAGAGGTTTAGCATTTAATTCCAGCGGACGAAAGGCAATCGGACTATGGTTATTCAGGCTTTGGTTGATGGAGTAACGAGACTTGGTAATTTAGAGCGTGGTGGAATTTTCATTGTGATGCGATGTCGTCGTCCTAGTTTGAACGTATTACGGTTCGCCGCTGTTATGGTCTCCTTTGATTTTGCCTTCGGGGCAGGGTGTTGTGAAATGGTGCCTGAGGGGCGATTGTCAGAGATAGCGGTGTGCAGCGGTTCAAAATCGAATTGGTATTTCTAATGTTGATGGCTTGAGAAAGATGATCTTCGAAGAGGCTTAGAGTCGGTAACAGTTCATTAGTTCAGGTACTACAGATATGCAGTTGGTCTAAGGCAGCAGTTGGGCAGCAAAGTATGAGGGAGGACATGGTGGGAAGTGTCTCGCGGTAGTTGAATTACTAGCAGGTCAAGTATGAACAACAGAGGTCGAGAAGTTGCTTAAAGGAGATGGTTTGACCGAAGTGGGAGTGGCAGAGTAACGTACATATTCTTTGGTAGGATAGCCACGTGCTTTGAGAAACTTAAGGGCGACTTGAGAATCATGATGGAAGGTGATTTGGTCTATGGATTTTATTTGGGATGGTGGTTACTGTGCTGAGGAAGATTGAATATGGCAGAAAGGAGTTCGCTTGAAATGAAGAGGGGTGTAAAGATTTGATTATCATTTTAGATGCAATATGACTTGAGTTTGGAAGGTATCGTTGAAGTTTTAGTTGATGTCAATAGGGAAGGAACAGATTTATACAGCTTGTGGGAGAGCATGGGCTCAGGAGAATTTACTGATTACGTGGTAGTTGTACCTAGTGCACCATTGTTGGAAGATGTCAGTAAGGAATTCCACAAGTGAGTGATCTCCTGTGAGCAGAATTATCAGTTGTGTGATTTTGATGAAGTTTCTATGAAGAGTCCAACTTACTATCCAACAGAAGGTCGGGTATGCGATTGTGGCAGATAATTCTGAATGTTCATGAAAAGCTTAACAAAAGACTTCAAGAAATTTGGCGAGTTAACGGTACGAGATCATGGTAAATGAGAAAGAGGAATTATTGTGGGCTCTACATTATGTGATGGTAGCTTAAAGCTAAGTGGGGGAGCCCCATCGTTTATGATTGGATCGCGTGGTTGTCTGCTTATGTGGTTTCTGGTTATCGATGCGTTGGTGGATTAATTATGACTAGGAAAAAGGAAATACCAAGAGTAATTAGAACAAGGAACTTGATGAATGTGTGCTATACTTCGCCTTATCGATTGAGATGGGGGATATGGGAAGACTCAGAGTTTGTGCTTCTTGTGAATGTAATGTACAAGGAAAAAATTCATCCGGTTGTTTTTTTGTTGAGAGGGTGTTCATGTGCTCATAGACCGTTGAAATTTGGTTATATTCGGGATCAGGTCAGAGTAGGTGACTCTCAACAACGGTCCTAGTGGGTTCAAGAATTAAAGTTCAGTGCCCAAGAATTTCGGGTCCGTTATGTGGTTAAGGATCGAGTTTTCACAGTGGATTACGAACGGGACTTGGAATTTTTTATGTTATCATCGGGTATACGGTGCAGTATTGGAGGAAAGGAAGAAATAGCTTCAAGAGATTCTATTGTGCGCTTGAGGAGGGTATGAGACGGTTCATGAGTATCAAGATGATGTGGTCTCGTGATTTGGGTCACTCGGGATGAGTGCTGATTGAGTTCGTTATGTTTTGAATGAAACTATTATTATTTCTAAGGCAAGTCAAGAGTAAATTGGAAGTAGTTGGGTCGGTTAGTAATGACTGAATCAGCATGATTGTGGCAAAGATCAGTTCCTTCAGCGTGTGAAGTTATACATGTGGTTTGTGGTTGTACGCGCGAGCTTGACAACCACCACAACTTGATTGATTTGGGAGGTATTTGATTCAAATGGCCCTGTGATGTAAATGGATACCGGAGGAGTCATGGTGGTTTGGATCACGAATTGGGATTTGTATTTTCTGCGTTTTGGTAATTTAGTTGTGTGTTGCATTGGCTCTTCTGAAATGAGCTAAGTGAAAGGGTTCTAGCCAATGAAGTGTTTATTCTACTAGTAGTACATGGCTTATGGTGAATTCTTGTACTCTTACGTAGTGGCATGATAGGTGCAGTGAGCTGCACGAGAATTTGAAAGTTGAGGATCAAGGTTGCGGTTCGGTATTGACAAGAATGTCACGAGCTCGGACGAGCAGGGGAGGATTCAGATGTTCAGAGTAAGCTGACATTTTCTTTAGTGTCACCTGAGAACGGCATTCTGCGTAAGAGGTTTTGTGTATTGATTTGCGGATTCTTGAATTGCTTACAAAATTCGAACGATTGGTGGTATGGAGGTGCAGATTCTGCTTCCTGGTGCAGAAGGTCGTGGGAGCGTACCTCACGAGGAGATTTGTATAAGTGTGACATGTTAGTCACTCGATTGTTAAATATAGAAACCAAGTACGAGGGATTTTGGTAATATCGTTAATGTGAGAGTTATGTCTGGAAGGCGCTCTATCCCTTTGGTTGTGAACTGTGGGAGTTGCTCGGGGTTGATACGGCATGATTATTCACACATGTGTTGTGGTCCCGTGTATCTTGCGGTATTAAATGAGCAGGATGGCTCTCGAGATCTAGGTCATTTATTGCACCTTAGCCATGCTTGAGTTTTGTAGCGTATGACGCTATCCGTCTCCCTAGGGTGGTATTTTCGCACTTGGCGTGCTTGTGGTCGATATTCGTTATTTCGAAGGTATAAGCATTATGGCATGATGGGCATTTCCTTATTTATTATTATGTGTGGATCGGGTGGCACGCCGCTACGGGTACGTTGTTCGGATGGGGTTGCACGCCGCAACGGTATCATGTTTGGATCGGGTTGCACGCCGTAATAGTGAGACGTTGAGTACAGTCCCCTATATCTATTCTTGTGTATTTTTTTCCCATTCTCTGAATAGGGATAATAGCATTTGCTCAACCGTTTTATTCGTTATGCAGGTTGGATAATTCTTTTCCAGAATTTGTTCCTCCTTATGTGTCATATTCGTGTTATAGATTATCAGCGCATTGATGGCGTCATATGAGATCTGGGTCAGTGTTTGAGGTGGCTTATTGCTTGAGCAGCTTGTACTGGGTGAGACGAGATTATTGGACCTGAAATTAGTGCAATCAGATTTATATAAGGTATATTTAAGGGAAAATATCATTATTCAGTTCAAAATGAGGTAATGGTTCTTGTCAGGAGGAGAGACTCCGTGATTTGTTGATTCTGCAGGTGGTTATTAGTTTCTACACATCTCCTCCATTATGGCAGTATTTTGATGGCAGTATTTTGAGAGTTGGAACAAGATTTATATGCGTCATGAGGCGTATTGCGGGCATTAGATTCGTGAAATTTTAGCTATTGTGGTCGGAGGAGATTTATGCGGTGCATGTTGTGATTTTAGCATAGGTGCACGATCATGTTTTGGTATAGTGTGTGGTGATTGGTACGGTGTCGTATGTTAGAATCAGGTCTTGTAGTGAAATTCAGAGGTTGAAATTTGGTTCTAAGGCTTATCGATTAAATAAAAGGGAGTATCTTCAGTCTAACTCGAGCTAATGTGTTCAACTGGATTGTGGTGGAACGGTAGGTGCACGAGGTGTTAAACAATGATTTTGGACAACCCCGGAGCAGTCCTCGGCACGTTCGAGGATAATTATATGTTTAAGTAGGGGAGAATGTAATGACCCGATCGTCGTTTTGAGCTCTAGCGCGTCATTTGGCGGTTTGAGGCCTTGGGTAGTTTCACTTCAGGTGCTATGACTTGTACGCGTGGTCGGAATTGAATTTCGGGAAGTTCGGAGTTGATTTGGAAAGAACATTCTAATTTCAGAAGCTTTAAGTTGGAAGAATTATCTAAGGTTTGAATTTTGAGTAAACGGCCGCGGAATCGGAATTTGAAGTTTCCAACAGGTTCATATGATGATTTTGATCTTAGGAGCGTGTCCGGATGTTGATTTGGAGGTCCGTAAGTCATTTCAGCGTCAATTGGCGAAAATTGGATGATTTTTGAGAAGTTTGACCGCAAGTGGACTTTTTGATATCGGGGTCGAATTCCGATTTCGGAAGTGGGAGTAGGCCTCTAATGTCAATTATGACTTGTGTGCAAAATTCAAGGTCAATCAAACTTGATTTGATAGGTTTCAGCGTCGAATGTAGAAGTTTGAAGTTCTAATGTTCATTAAGCTTGAATTGGGGTGAGATTCATGGTTTTAGCATTATTTGATGTGATTTGAAGGCTCGACTAAGTTAGTATTGTGTTTTAGGACTTGTTGGTAGGTTTGGTTGAGGTCTCGGGGACCTCGGGGTGTTTCGGATGGTTAACGGATCAAGTTGAAGCTTAAAGAATGGCTGAAGTGCACCAGTTCTGGTGCAGTCGTACCTGTGCAAGTTTGACCACAGGTGCGTGACTGCAGAAGCGAGGAAATGGTCACAGGTGCGGTTTGGGCAAAGCTGGGCTGTGATCGCAGGTGCGAAGGGTTGTCTGCACCTGTGAGGTCACAGATGCGGAGGGGTGTCGTAGGTGCGAGAATGGGAGAGAAAGCCTGGGGGCGCAGGTGCGGAAGTATATCGGCAGATGCAGATGCACATCTGCGCATGGGAGACCGCAGATGCAGAAGTAGGCTGGAAGCCATGGATTGCAGAAGTGATGGAAAATTCACAAAAGCGGGACCATAAATGCGGTCAAGTGATCCGCAGTAGCGAAAACTGGGCAGAACATAAGGGATCAAACTTGGTCATTTCGTCATTTTCATTTGGGATTTATGGAGCTCGGTTCTTGGAAAATTTTTAGGAGTTTTCATCATGTAACACAAGGTAAGTAATTCCTCGCTTGTTGTAAGCTAAATGTAAGGTTTATATGTGGATTTAAGGAGGAAAATTTAGGAAAGTTGTGGGATTTTGGTAGAAAATCTAGAATTGATAATTTTGGATCTTGACCACGATTTTGGAAATGGAATTAAAAATAAATTATATATTTGAGTTAGTAATGTTACGGGTAAGGTCTATCTTCGAAAATATTCGGTATCCGGGCACGTTGGCCCGAGGGTTCACTTTATCGACTTTTCGAGCGGAGTTGTAAATTATTTAAATTGATTTGTTATGGGTACTAGAGTATATTTTGATAGGTTTGCACATTGTTTGACTAGTTTTGGATCGACGGGCATCAATTTGAGGTGTTAGAAAGGCTTTGGAGCCGGTTATGGAACTTCGGAGCGAGGTAAGTCTCCTGTCTAACTCTGTGAGGGAGAAACTATCCCTAGGTGATGTATTTGTTATGTGCTACTTGTTGCGAGGGGCTACGTACGCACGAAGTGACTAGAGTCCATATGTAGCTAGATTCATGTTATGTCTGGGTACACTTAGGTTCCCCCCATGCTATAACTGTACTCTTTGAGTTGTCTCTTCCCTATTAAATTCCTCTATTTTACGTTGCGACTTGAGACTAGATTTGTTTAGAGTGATAGACTTGCTATTGTAGAGATTCGACAGGCTTCATGATTAGCCGCGAAATAATCGTACTCCTCTTACGAATTTCTCCCCCGTTATGCGTTCTCATCGAAATGTTTCCCAAAAAGTAATTTATAACTCACACATCTATTCGTGAGTGGGGTCAAGGACACGTCAAAGCTTCTTATTCTAATGGGATGGGGCCGTTCCCCTCGGCAGGATAGATACATCTATGGTTCGTGCTGTTTGACCCTCGGCAGTGCGCACATCAGAATGGATCAAGTAGTACGCCTCGGCAGAATTATGTATCACACTCTCATGGGAGCGGGTCGTTCTCCTTGGCAATATAATAGATGTATCTATCGTTCGGCAATATAATGATGGATCGGGCCGTATGCCTCGGCATTTCTATAAAATACTCTTATGAAATCGTGCGTAATAATTGGCAAGAAGCTAGTATATATGTGAGCTTTTCATGATTTGAACTGTGACGGCCTGTCTGGTAAGGTCCATTATATATATACTCCGATTGAGGAGGTAACTACTAGCAGAGAGTTTGAGTTATTGCTGAGAGGAGAATTGTATCACGTATTATACTTGTTCTTTTGCTTATTTACTCTGACTCGCATCTGTTTACTTCTACTGTATCTATCTTATTGGACCACTAATAAGTATCGATGGCGACCCCTCATCACTGCTTCTCTGGGATTAGGCTAGATACTTACTGGGTACGCGTTGAATAGCGTACTCATGCTACACTTGCTGCACTTATGGTGCAGGTACATATATGTCTGGTGGTATTTTGGGCATAGAGGCGCGGCTATTGCGGGGACTTTACCGTGAGCTTCATTTCATGTCAGCCTGCAAAGTCTCCATCAGAGCTATTTATATTTCTCCTGTCTAATTTGTGTTCCAGACAAATATTGTATTTTATTATATTTCCCAGTTGATGCTCATGCACTTGTGGCAACGGGTTTTAGGGGTTCCTACAGGTTGTTCATCATTGTAGTTCGTGTAAACATTATCATTCACTCTTTAAATTCTATTTCATACTATTTAATTAATGAAATGTATGATTTGAAATTACTAATATAAGTAATTAAGTTAGTAATTCACCGTTGGCTTGCCTGACGGCGGTGTTAGGCGCCATCACGACCTTTAGCAGATTTTGGGTCGTGACACAACACTTAAAAAAAGAAAAAAAGAAAAGAAAAGGCATCTTTCATTTTAAAAGATAGAGTAGACTCTATCACACGGAAGAAGATAATCTTTTACAAAAAAAAAAAAAAAAAAGGCACACATCTTTAGAGCTGTTTGAACAAACAAAAATTTTGAGAGAAAAATCAGCAGCTTAACATAAAGAAAGTAAGCTGAAATTGTGAGCTTTGTGAATTGTTTCTTAGAGTGAAACTCTTTCCAAAAGTTAAGTCTTTTAGAGTTGGTTATGGGCTTCTACTCTAAGATTTTCGGGCTGTTTAAACGTTCATCTTTATGTTGTTTCACTGTTGTTTCATCGTTGTTTCTGCTGTCTCTGTTGCTGATTTTCTGCTCGTTTACTGCTGAATTTCATTTTGTTGCAAAGCAGGGTGCTCTTAAAACCTTGTAAGGTAGATTTTTTTATAGCAATAACTGAAGATTTGAACCTGTTTAGTTTGCTGGACACATTTGATTTCATTTTTATGAGTTTGTTTAAAGTGCTTTAATGTTAGACGTGTGACTTATGCACATAAATATGTAGCAAATACCTGAAGATTCGTCCTTCCTTTCCTTTTATTCGTAGGGACTAATGTCTGTCTCTTTTGTTTAACGTCTTAGCAAAAGGTTTAGTTGCTTGTATATTTTGAGATAACTTTAAGTGTTTGTTAAGTAATGTATAAAATCAGTTATTGATTTGTGTGTAAAAGTAGAAAATATCAGTAGAATGATAGAGGCAAGCAATGTGTAATTTGGAAGTTAAGATGTAAGGCCTTAGGATGCAATATTAAATGTTAGCAGCGATTGAAGAAATCAAAAAATTGCTCCTCTTCAGTGATTAGTATTAAGTGGGTTTTTACGTTGAGATGATTATTCATTACTCTAACATTTATTAAACTGGAGAATGTAACTTGGAGGTGGCAGTGGTATAAAGAAAGTATACTTATGTGCCTTTTTTTTTTAATTTGTTTGGACTGAAGTTATCTTTTTTTGGTTTTGTTGCTGATTGTATGTTTACCATAATTTTTGTCATGACTCAAAATCTAACCTGTCATGATACCGCCTAACATGGAACTAGGCAAGCTGACAACTCAATTATCTCCAGCAACTTTAAATTTAAGATGAGCTAAAAATAAGTTTAATAATTTAAGCTCTAAAAAACTGGATAAGATCAAAAACTAAATACGAAAAATCCCCACAACTTGGGTGTCACCGTGTACATGAGCATTCAATATATAACTGTAACGACCCGACTGGTCGTTTTGAGAAAATTAGCCCCGAACTGCTATTTATTGTTCCCTGTATTTCATATTTGGATTTTGTGACTTGCCGGGAGGATTTGTTTTTGGTTTCGGAGTGAAATGGGACACATAGTCCCTAAAATAGAAGTTAAGTAGTAGGAATCGACCGTAGCTCAAACTGTGTGAAGACAACTCCGGAATGGAGTTTGGATGGTTCCTATAGCTCCGTATGGTAATTTCGGTCTCAGGAGCGTGTTCAAATGTTGAATTGGAGGTCCGTAGGTCATTTTAGCGTCAATCTTAGAATAGGTCCGTAATGTCAATTATGACTTGTGTGAAAAATTTGAGGTCAATCGGACTTGATTTGATAGGTTTCGCCATCGGATGTAGATGTTTGAAGTTTTAAAGTTTATTAGGCTTGAATCGATGTGCAATTCGTATTTTTAGTGTTGTTTGATGTGATTTAAAGGCTCGACTAAATTCTTATGATATTTAGGACTGGTTGGTATGTTTGGTTGAGGTCCCGGGGGCCTCGGGTGAGTTTCGGATGGTTAACAGATCATTTTTGGACTTAAAAGATTTTCTGGTGCTGGGCTGGTTCTAGTGTAATCGCACCTGTGCAAGGTTGACCGCAGGTGTGAGCCTGCAAAAGCGAGCAATGGGACGCAGGTGCGGGGTAGGGGAATTAGCCAGTGGTCGAAGATGCTGTGTGAAGGCTGCAGGAGCGGAGTCGCCTCTGCGGAAGATTGGTCAAAGAAGCGGACTAGTGAGGGAAGGTTTGTCCGCAGAAGCGGACGTGTTTGCGCAGATGCGCACCCGCAGAAATGGGATTTGGACCGCAGAAGCGGAATGGGTGCCAAGAGTTGTTTTCGCAGAAGCGGACACGGGCCGCAGAAGCACATCTGCAGATGCGGAGATTTGCACGCAGGTGCGGAACCTGGGATTTAAGTGAACTCCGCAAATGCGGAGACTTCACCGCAGAAGTAGAACTTGGTCCGCAAAAGCGGAAAGCCTGGGCAGACTATATTAAATCAAGGGTTCGTGATTTTTTTTTTATCATTTTGGACATTTTGAGCTTGGATTTTGGTGATTTTTGAGAGCATTTTCGAGGGGTTTCTTGAGGTAAGTCCTTTGTGTTTATTTTTGATCATCAATCTTGTTTCCCCATTGATTTTCCCACCTAGTTAGTGTGTATTTAAGTTGGATATTGGGAGTTTGACGTTAGGGATTTGGAGAGTTGATTTGAGGAATTGAGAGGCGATTTGGTGTCTGATTTTGGTAATTTTGGTAGGGGTGAAATCGTGGTTGAGTGGGTGTTCGTATTTCGTGAGTTTTACCCGATTCCGAGACGTGGGCCTGGGTCGACTTTGTGGGCCCAATTTTTGATTCTTTGCTAAAGTCGTAGTTTCATTATTTAAATTAGTTTCTTATAGTTATATTTATAGTATGTAATTACTTTTGGCTAGATTTGGGCCATACGGAGTTGGAAAATTGAGGGAAAGGCATCCTTATCGATTGATTGAGCGAGATTTGAGGTAAGTGACTTGTCTAAATATCTGAATAGTACGCTCAGACTGTTCGTCCGTCTGAGGGTGAAATGTTGTACTCAACACAACCTGGGTGCTCAAATCTCATTGTATTGCCCTCGAAAACTGCAATGTAAATTGCGTGCCCCGATCTGAAATGATGGACACTAGCATAGCGTGAAGGCGAACAATCTCGCAACTGTAAATCTCAGCCAATCGCTATGAAAAATAAGTAGTCCTAGATGGAATAAAGTGCACGGACTTGGTCAGCCGATCCACAATCACCCAAATAACATCAAACTTCGGGAGCCTAACTACCAAATCCATGGTGATACGCTCCCATTTTCACTCCGGAATCTCAAGCCTCTGAAGCAATCGACCAGGTCTCTGATGCTCATATTTCACCTGCTGACAGTTAAGGCACTGAGCTACAAACCCCACTATATCCTTCTTCATTCTTCTCCACCAATAATGCTGTCTCAAGTCCTGATAGATCTTCACGGCACCTGGATAAATGGAATACTGCGAACTGTGAGCCTTCCGGAGAATTAACTCACGCAAACCATCTACCTTGGGCACACATAACCTGCCCTGCATCCGCAATACACAGTCATCTCCAATAGTAACATCCCTGGCATCACCGTGCTGAACCGTGTCCCTAAGGACAAGCAAATGGGGATCATCATACTGGCGCTCTCTGATGCGATCATATAAGGAATACCGAGAAACTACACAAGCTAGAACCCGACTGGGCTCCGAAACATCTAATCTCACGAATTGGTTGGCCAAGGCCTGAACATCAACTGTAAGTGGTCTCTCACCAACAGGAATAAGTGCAAGGCTACACACACCGCCTTTCTACTCAAGGAATCGCCCACCACATTGGCCTTCCTGAGATGATACAGAATAGTAATATCATAGTCCTTTAGCAGCTCCAACCATCTCCGCTGCCTCAAATTTAGATCCTTTTTCTTGAAAAAGTGCTGGAGACTCCGATGATATGTAAATACCTTACAAGACACACCATAGAGATAATGGCTCCAAATCTTCAGTGCATGAATGATGGCAGCCAACTCCAAATCATGAACAGGGTAGTTCTTCTCATGGGGCTTCAACTGACGCGAAACATAAGCAATTACTCTACCCCCCTGCATCAAGACAAACCCAATACCAATATGAGAAGCATCAGAATACACTATATAAGAACCAAAAGATGAAAGAAAAACTAGATCTGGAGTTGTTCTCAAGGCAGTCTTGAGCTTCTGAAAGCTCTCCTCACACTCACCCGACCACCTGAATGGAGCAACCTTCTGGGTCAATCTGGTCAAAGGCGATGCAATAGACGAGAAAACCTCCACGAAGCGACCATAATAACCGGCTAAGCCGAGGAAGTTCCGAATCTCAGTAGCAGAGGACGGTCTGGGCCAACTCTGAACCGCCTCTATCTTCTTCGAATCCACTTTAATACCCTAACTGGACACCACGTGCCTCAAGAACGCCATCGAACTAAGCCAAAACTCATACTTGCAGAACTTGGCATAAAGCTTCAAATCCCTCAGTCGCTGCAACACAATCCTCAAATACTGGGCATGCTCCTCCTGGCTACGTGAGTGCACAAGGATATCATCAATGAACACTATGACAAACGAGTCGAGATAAGGCTAAGATATACTGTTCATCATATACATGAATGTTGCTGGGGCATTGGTCAGCCCGAAAGACATCACAAGGAACTCATAATAACCATAACGGGTCTGAGTGTCGTCTTTAGAATTTCCGAATCTCGAATCTTCAACTGGTGTTACGCAGACCTCAAATCAATCTTAGAGAACACCCTCGCTCCCTGAAGCTGTTCAAATAGATCATCAATGCGCGGCAAATGATACTTGTTCTTGATTGTAACTTTTTTCAACTGCCTATAGTCAATGCACATCCGCATAGTACTATCCTTCTTCCTCACAAACAAAATCGGTCCACCCCAAGGCGACATGCTAGGCCTAATAAACCCTTATCAAGAGGTTCCTAAAGTTGTTCTTTCAATTTTTTCAACTCAGCTGGTGCCATACGATATGGAGGAATAAAAATGGGTTGAGTGCCCGGCACCAAGTCAATAACAAAGTCAATATCCCTATCGGGTGGCATGCCCGACAGGTTCGCAGGAAATACATCCCGAAAATCTCGCACCACCGAAACAGAGTCAATAGTAGGAGTATCAGCACCAACATCCCTCATGAATGCCAAATATGATAAACATCCCTTCCCAACCATCTGTTGAGCCTTCAAATAAGAAATCACTCTGCTGGAAACATAATCTAGAGAACCTCTCCACTCGATCCTTGGCAAACCCAGCATCTCCAACGTCATGGTCTTAGCGTGACAATCCAGAATAGCATGACATGGAGACAACCGGTCCAAATCCAAGATCATGTCGAATAAACCATAAGAAATAAGAGATCAACTTTGGTCTCCAATACCACAATAGTCACTACACACAACCTATATACACGGTCCACAATAATAGTATCGCCCACTGGCGTAGATACATAAACAGGTGAAACTAAGGACTCACGAGGCATATCCAAATAACGAGTAAAATAGGAGGACATGTAGGAATAAGTAGAACCAGGGTCAATAGTATGGAAGAATCTCTGTGGCACACTGAGACAGTACCTGGGATCACTGCATCTGAAGCAACGACATCTGGCCTGACAGGATAGCATAGAATCGGGCCTTTCCACCACCTAATCGGCCTCCCCCTCTTGGGCGACCCCTAGCTGCCTGAGCCCCTCCCCGAGCTGGGTGGGTGGATGGTGTAACTGTTGGTGCTGGTACAATCGGCCGAGAACTCTATTGTGAAGCCCCACTCAATAATCTAGGGCAATCTCTCTTGATATGACCCAAGTCCCTACACTCGAAACAACCCCTCCTCTAATAGAGATGTTGCTCCTGATAACCCGAGGAACTACCTATAGAAACTTGAGAAGACGAGGCATGGTGAGAACTCTGCACTGGAAGTTCACTGAATGAAGCTAGCCTGAGCGAGCACTGTAAGAACCGTGGCCAACTGATGCACTACGATGAGCTAGACGAGTCATCTGAGCGGGCCTATAAGGACGACCCCTGCTGTTGTAGGACTGTCCCCCAGAAGGAACACCACTGGAACCACCCGAACTACGAGGCCTCTTGGCCTCCCTCTCCTCACGCTTCTGACTACGGACCATCTCTATCTGCCAAGCAATATCAACAACCTCATCGAACGTAGCACCGAATACCCTCTCTTGAGTCATAAACAACCGCAACTGATAAGTGAGGCCATCAATGAACCTCCTAATTCTCTCCCTCTCAGTAAGGACCAACCAAACTGCATGATCGGCCACTGAAAACCTCACCTCATACTTGGTCACAGACATGCCATCCAGACGTAACTGCTCAAACTATCTGCGCAGCTCCTCTCTGCGAGACTGTGGCACGAACTTTGCCAAGAAGTGAACGGAGAACTCATGCCATATAAGTGGTGCTGCACCAACCGGCCTGCGCCTCTCATAAGCCTCCCACCATCTAAAGGCAGCCCCAATGAACTGAAAAGTAGTGAATGAGACCCCACTAGTCTCCAAAATACCTGTCATGCGAAGAATCCCAGCTCCTGTCCAAAAGGTCCTAGGCATCCTCAGACTCAGCCCCACTGAATGTTAGAGACTGGAGTCTCCCGAACCTCTCTAGTCTCCTCTGCTAGTTATCAGTCATAACGGGACACACTAGGCCTGAGCTACTGCAACCGGCTGGGCTGGTAGTATCCCCGGTGTCTGAAGTCCCTACATCACTTGTTCTGGTGTACGGGCAGCAGGAGTCTGAGTACCTTCCCCGGCCTGAGAAGTGGCTGCGGCGGCCGGAACAGAAACTACCTGAGCAATGCTAGTGCACACAGTCAAAATCTGAGCCAAAGCCTCCTGAAGGCCTGGAATCACAATGGGCACAGCTATATCTAGCCCCACTAGCTCAACTGTATATGGTGCCTGCTCTTGAGCTGAAACAACTGGTGGATCTATATGTTCTGCTTTACCTGCTGCATGAGCTGCATCTCTGCCTCTACCACGGCCCCTACCGCGACCCCAGCCTCTCGTGGCTCTTGCCAGTGGTACTGGTGGCAGTCCGTCTTGACCGGTAGCACGTGTCCTCACCATCTGTGAGAGAAGAGAATAACAAAAGTTTAGTTACCGGAAAAACAAGTACGCACGACAAGAATACAAGAATGTGAAGTTTTTCTAAGGGTTCGGCACGAAGATAAGCACAGATGTCTCCGTACCGATCCGCAAGACTCTACCAAACCTGCTCATGACTCGTGAGACCTATGTTACTTAGGCTCTGATACCAACTTGTCACGACCAAAAAGCTAACCTATTGTGATGGCACCTAACATGAAACTAGGCAAGTCGACAACTTAATTATTTCCAGCAACTTTAAATTTAAGATGAGCTAAAAATAGGTTTAATAATTTAAGCTCTAATAAACTGGATAAGATCAAAACCTAAATATGGAAAATCCACACAACCTGTGTGTCACTAAGTACATGAGCATTCTATATATAACAACATAGTCTGGTACACTGTTTGGAAAGTAAGACTAAATACATAAAACTGAAAGATAGAGAAAGGAGGATCAAGGTCTGTGGATGCCAAGCAGCTACCTTGATGATCTCCGAACAGGTAGACTTCACGATCAACGACCGCCGTGTCCGGAAATTCCTGAATCTGTACACGAGGTGCAAGGTGTAGTGTGAATACAACCAACTCAATAAGTATCGCAAATAAACAAGGCAAGGTAAGAGAAGCTTAATTTGTTGAAATCACTAGTTAAATCAGTAAAATTCTATCCTTTTCTATTAACATAGTATAAGATTTAAAGCTAGCTCATACGGCTTCGTGATACGAATATCCGTGTGTGCATGTGTACTGGCTATTAAATACCCTGCTCAACAGTATTATGGCATGTAGGGGAAAGAAAACAAGTTAATCCGATAAATGATCAAGAAAAATACAAGTTTCACACACTGCACGAACAACTCACGTGCTGCATGAACAACTCACGTGCTAACAATAGAATCTGCACGGACAACTCACGTACGACACGGACAATTGACGCGTCAATAATATCAATACATGGATCCGCACTGACAACTCACGTGCTGCGAGGAAAACTCACGTGCCAATAATATCAATATGTGGATCCACATGAACAACTCACGTGCTGTACGGACAACTCACGTGCTGCACGGATAACTCAAGTGCCAATAACATAATCCGCCCGACATAGCCGTAGTACCCAGTCCAAAATATCATACAGAAGCAATAAAGCAAGTGCACAAGTATATAATGAATGAAATAAGATTCTCATATCCCTGGATCGGTGTAAATAACATGCTAAAGTGTAGGCATGTGCAAAGTGTGCTATCGTAGCTCAATCCAAAAATTTCATCAATGAAAAGCATTTTTCATGTTACTCCAGGGATTAAACCTCTAAGTAGACTCATCATGGCTCAATTAGATCACATAAACTGTTACCACATGTTATGTATCGAAGCTAGAAGATTAACAGTCGTTTCTGGGCTTATAAGAGCCCGAGCACAACCCAAACATGAATATACAACCCCGGTGCCCGCACACGGGATCATCCCCACACATGTGCGCACCCAAAGCATGTGGGTATCACAACTATTCAGGCAAATAGTGCCTCAACCGAGTTTAAATACGATACTTTACCTCAAGCAACTCGAATCACTCCGCTAGCAAGCCCTTGCCTCGCGAATCGGCCTCCGAGCACCTCGATTCTAGCCATAAACAGTTCAATACAATCAACACGAGCTAAAGGAATCAATTCCATAAGAAAATACCAAGTTCTTAATCAAAAGTCAAAAAGTCACTCTAAAGCCGCCCCCGAACCCATGTCTCAAATTTCGATAAAAGTCACAAAATCCGGAGGCCCATTCAATTACAAGTCCAACTATACCAAATTTACCAAAATCTAACAGTAAATCGACCCCCAAATTCCTAAGTTAAACTCTCCAAATCATGGGGAAGCATAATTATTGAATAAATTTGACCACAAGTGACTTACCTAAAAAAAACCCTCGAAAATCCTATCAAAGATCGCCTAATCCCAATCTTGAAATGTTCAAAATGATAAAAACCACGGAACCCTTGATTTCTAATACACTGCCCAGGCTTTCTGCATCTGCCACAACTTACCCGCACCTGCGGCTTCGCGGGTATGACCAAAACATCCACTCATGCGATTGGCTTCATGCCTGCGGACCATGATTCTGCACCTGTGGACATGCATCTGCGAGCACACTGCCGCTTCTGTGGAGCCAGCTCCCTTTCCCATTTCCGCTTCTGCGTTCATCACTTCGTACCTGCGACCTTGCAGGTGCGAGCATGCTCTTCGCACTTGCGAGCACTGCCCAGATCCACTCCTGGCTACTTCTTCGATGGCTGGTGTGCAAGTGTGGCTTCGCAGGTGCGATTGCACCAGACCTGGTGCTTTAGAAATCTAACTCAAAATTCGATCTGTTAACCATCCGAACTCCACCCGAGGCCCCCGATACCTCAATCAATTATAATACTAAGTCCTAAAACCCGATACGAACTTAGTCGAGCCTTCAAATCACATCAAACATTGCTAAAATAATGAATCACGCCCCAATTCAAGCCTATTAAAATTAAGAAATTCCAACATCTACAAACGATGTTGAAACCTATCAAATCACGTCCGATTAACTTCAAATTTTGCACACAAGCCACAAATAACACCACGGACCTACTCCAACTCCTAGAACCCTAATCCGAGCCTGGTAACCACAATATCCACTCTCAGTCAAACTTCTAAATTTTTGACTTTCACCATTTCAAGCCTAATTCAACTACGGACCTCCAAATCACAATCCGGATACACTACAAAGTCCAAAATCACCCAACAGAGCAAACGAAACCATCAAAATTCTATTCTGGAGTCCTTTTATACATAAGTCAATATCCAGTCAACCATTTCAACTTAAGCTTTCAACCTCGAGATTAAGTGTCTCAATGCATTCCGAAACCTCTCCGGACCCGAACCAACTACCTTGGCAAGTCACATAGCAGCTGTAAAGCATAAAATGAGCAGTAAATGGAGGAACGGGGCTAAAACTCGCAAAAACGATCGGCCGGGTCCTTATAATTTTGTTCACAAATTTGAACTTCTTTAGTTTAGTTGTAGGTGTTAGTTATGTATTTGGATAATTAATTTTGAATATAGTGGATATGAGGGTGGGGGTTAATTTAGTTGAAACCATTTAAGGTCTAAGGTGGTTGTTTTTGGGGGTATTATCACTTTTAGCCCGCGCCAGAAATTATTTACATCTGGTAGCCGAAAAGTGTAAATTTGTATAATGTGTATATAACATACATAATGCATGTATGTACAAAAAATATTCAAATTTTGTACATTTATTCGGCTATTATTTTTATAGCGTCTATTGTAACGATCTGAACGGTCATTTTGAGTGCTAGTGCGTCGTTCAGAGGTTGAGGCTGTGAGTAGCTTAACTTCATGTTTTATGACTTGTACGCATGATTAGAATTGAATTTTGGGAAGTTCGTAGTTGTTTCAGAAAGAAAATTCTCATTTCGGAAGCTTTAAGTTGGAAGAGTTGACTAAGGTTTGACTTTTGAGTAAACGATCTCGGAATTAGGATTTGAAGGTTCCAGTAGGTTCGTATGATAATTTCAGACTTAGGCATATATTCGGGTTGAGTATCGGGTGGCCCGGCAGCATTTCGGCGCTTATTATGAAAAGTTAACATTTTAAAAGTTGAAGAATTTATTAGTTTGATTTGAAGTGGACTTTGGTGTTATCGATGTTCGTTTGGGGTCCGAGCCTCCGGAATAGGTTTGTAATGTAATTTATGACTTGCACATAAAGTTGGCATCATTTCGGGATGTTTAAGCATAATTCAGGCGCGTTCTGCAAAGTTTAAAAGTTTGAAAGTTTAAAGAAAGGTTTCGATCGCCAAATCATAATTTTTATGTTGTTTGGCATAATTTGAGGCTTCAACTAAGTTCGTATCATGTTTTAGGGTTGGGTTCCCGGGAGCCTCGGGTATGAATCGGATTGGAATCAAATCGAATTTTGAACTTAAAGAATTTCTGAAGCTTAAGGCTTCTTCTGTAATCGCACCTGTGAGATTTTGGCCGTAGGAGTGAGACCGCAGGTGCGATACTTTGGTCGCAGAAGTAACATTTGGACTAGAGCTGGGAAGGCCGCAGATGCAAGAACATTTCCTCATCTACGAGCCTGTAGATGCAAAGAATTTTCCGCAGAAGCGAAAAAGAGCTTGGCAAGCTGAAGTCGCAGAAGCGGAAGGCTCCGCATGTGCGAGTGCGTAGGAGCGAGGGTTGACCGCAGAAGCGGTCACGCAGAAGCGGATTTGCCTGGGCTTAAAGGGAACCACATTTGTGATGGATTTTTCCACAGGTGTGGAGCAGCAGGCGGCTCTTTGTCCGCAGATGCGAAATATCGTTGGCAGAGGGGTGTTTTAAATCGAGACTTAGCTCTCATTTCTCTCATTTTTCACTTGGATGGCCGAATGTGGGGAGCTATTTTGAGAAGATTTTCATCGAGCAACCCGAGGTAAGTTACTCCTACCTATTGTAAGTGTGATTGTCTCTAAAACACCAACTAGAAGCTATGGAGCCGGTGGTAATGTTAAGCTAACCCCCAAAGAAACCACCAACTGACAAGAATGTAGTGGAGAAGGGTGATACAGAGGCACGAACAAAGAAGACTGGAACTTTCGAGGTGGACACTGAGGCCACCAATCTGAGCACTGAGCAGCCTGCACAAATAAAGCAAAGGGCGCATCAATCACGACCATCTAGGCCAAGAGAGGTTCCAGTAAAAATTAGAGAGGGGGCTTCAAAGCCACCACCGGCTAAGAAGCGGAAAGTAGCTGAGGTGAAGGGAAAGGGCAAGGCGAAAAATGTTGTCGAGTCACAATCTAAACATGACTCATCTGATGAGGAGGGGCAGCGATTCCGTTGCCCGAAGATGAAGGGGAGCCGAGTGCTCCGGTTGATACGGCCGTGTGGGAACAGAAGTTAGTGAGGGAAAGTGCATGGGACAAATGGAAGCTTATAAAGACTAAGAAAATCAATCAAATATTGTTTGAAAGACTGTTGAATTTTGGGGCTACCAAGTCAAGTTGCCAGGATATTTTGCGAGCAATTGAGCAGAATGGGTGGACACACTTTGCTCAAAGGCCGAAGGGCGAGGCAAATTTGACTCTCGCGCATGAGTTGTATGAAAACTGGGACCCTGGCAGGGGCAATGACATTGTTTG
Organism: Nicotiana obtusifolia; assembly: GCA_002018475.1. Classification (NCBI taxonomy): domain Eukaryota; kingdom Viridiplantae; phylum Streptophyta; class Magnoliopsida; order Solanales; family Solanaceae; genus Nicotiana; species Nicotiana obtusifolia. Next base: position 53,425 of record MCJB01009976.1, on the reverse strand, counting down.
GGTTCGTGGGACTCAAGTTGATATCTCCGCCACAGCAATAAATAAGTACTACCACATACCTTCATAGTCCGAATCAAAGTACTAGAGGAGAGAGTAAAGATCGGATTATGATCATATAATTGTGGTCTTTTGTGGGGGATCGGGACGAGCCAAGTGGACAGAGACTGATGGGTTGGCAAAGACGTACATGAACAAGGAGGCTCGAATATGGTTGAATTGGGTCTGCAACAGATTCATGCCAGCGACGCACAAGTCTGTTGTGATTTGGGAGCGAGTGTTCTTGGTATATGCCTTGATGACTTGCTACTCAGACTTTGAAAAACCTATCAAAATTCTCATTCGGGCTATTTTTCGAACACCTTATATGCATAATATTTACCATCATATTTCAATGCAAGTAACATTTGTTTTGCCCTCCTAATTTGAGTGAGGTGGTGGGAATTGTAGTTTCCCACCTCATTATGCACAACAACCAACAAAGTCTTAAGCATACTATGCTCCAAAATTTGAAATTCAGTTACTCTACCAAAATAAACCATAACAAAAAAGAAGTTAAAAAAAATAAACCTAAGGGAAATAGGAGGGGTCTGCTACGTGGGGGAGGGTATACGAACAAGCAGAAAAGAAGAGGGGAGGGTCTTACCAATTCGTATGAGGGATTGGGGGGGCTTGGAGCAAGAGGGAGAGGCAGAAGCGAGGCGTGATGGTCGGGAATAGAGAGGACGAGAAATTGTAGGGGTCTGTTACGTTTGGAGAGAGAACAGGGGTTGGGTGTTTGAAATAACATATCTAGGAAAAAAAATTAGCCGAAAAGAAAGAAAGAAAAAAATTCGCGAAGTGGGGCGCGCCATGCCCCTACTTTACTGTCTTTCTTTCCGTTTGGATGGCTTGGGCCGCGACTGCCTTTGCGCGTGGCGCAGATTTAGATGAGTCCAGTGCTGGCCATTTTTTCAGCTTTTCAAATTTAGCTACTTTCGGCCTTTTGTCATGATTTCTTCACCCCGAGTCATTCCAATTCGCACAATCTCATTCCTGCAACATTCATAAACATGAAAATACTTCCACAATTCAAAATCAAACACGAAAAAAATAAAGAAAACTAAATTGGGTTGCCTCCCAAGAAGCGCTTGATTTAACGTCGCGGCACGACTCGGGCTATCACTTATCAAGGATCTTTCAAGTACAAGGTCGAGATCACTTTATCTTCCTCAACCATGCCTTGATAATTTTTTAGTCTTTGCCCATTAACTTTGAACTTGCGGGAGCCATCTTCCGATGTAATCTCGACGGCTCCAGTTGAATGCATCTCTACCACACGAAATGGTCCTGACCATCTTGACTTCAACTTGCCAGAAACAACTTCAATCTCGAATGTATAGCAATACCACATCTCCGGGTTTAAAACTCCACTCAAGAATATTTTTGTCATGCATCATCTTCATTCTCTCCTTGTATATTCTTGTGCTCTCAAAATCATGGTAGTGGAACTCATCAAGATAATGCAACTATGTGACTATACTTGTACCCTCAACTTCCATATCGAGATTCAGTTGCCTCAATGCCCACAAAGCTCTATGCTCCAACTCCACGGGTAAGTAATACGCCTTCCCAAACACCAATTTATATGGTGACATTCCAATTGGAGTTTTGAAAGCGGTACGATAGGCCCAGAGTGCATCATCTAACTTTCTCACCCAATTCGTTCTTGTAGAATTCACGGTCTTTGTCAAAACACTCTTTATTTCTCTATTTGAAACCTCCACTTGCCCACTCGTTTGTGGGTGATATGGGTTGGAAACCTTGTGGCGCACACCATTTTTTTCTAATAACTTTGCGAAGGCTCGGTTGCAGAAGTGAGGGCCTCTATCACTGATTATTCCCTTGGAGTGCCAAACATGGTGAATATATTCTTTCTCAAAAAACCAATAACCCCCTTTGCATCATTTGTAGGTTGTGCCACAGCTTCCACCCATTTTGACACAGAGTCCATAGCTACGAGTATGTATTTGTTACCATATGAGCTGATAAAAGGCCCCATGAAATCGATTCCCCATACATCAAAGACTTCCACCTCCTGAATTGGGTTCATGGGCATCTCATGTCGGCGGGAAATATTCCTGATCCATTGGCATTCATCATAACCCTTTACCCATAAGTGTGCATCTTTGAACAATGTTGGCCAGTAGAAGCCCGACTCCAACACTTTTGCAGTTGTCCTTACTCCCCCGAAATGGCCACCATATGGGGATGCATGACAAGCCTGCAAAATGAAAGACTGGTCAATCTCGGGAATACATCTCCGGATCATGTTATCAACACAAATCCTGCAGATAAGGCTCATCCCAAAAGTACATACGACAATCATGAAAGAACTTTTTCTTTTGTACAGAAGTTAGGTCATGGGGGATAATACCGCTCGCCAGGTAGTTTTCTATATCTACATACCATGGTGCTACCTCGAGGCTTGTGGCCAATAGTTGTTCATCCGGGAAAGTCTCCACGATCTCTTCTACCTCAACCTTCTTCTCGGCTCCTCCAACCTGGACAACTGATCCGCCACTTGGTTCTTCGTTCCCTTTCGGTCACGGATTTTCAAGTTGAGTTCTTGTAGTAGAAGCACCCATCGAATCAGGTGTGACTTTGAATCCTTCTTCTCAATTAGGTACCTGAGGGCAGCATGGTCAGTATACACAATTACCTTCGAGCCTATTAGGTATGACCTGAATTTGTCAAATGCGAACACCACTGCTAGCATCTCCTTCTCGGTCACTATGTAGTTTAGTTGGGCACCACTTAGGGTTCTACTTGCATGGTATATTAGGTGCATGACCTTCTCCTTTCGGCTCAACACTGCTCCCACAGCATAATCGCTTACATCGCACATCAGCTAAAATGGTTTCTCCAAGTTGGGTGCAACTATGATAGGTGCAGACACCAGCCTCTTCTTCAATTCCTCAAAATCTACCCTGCAGTCATCAGAAAACACAAAAGGGGTAATCTTTTTCAAGCAATTTACACGAAGGGTTAACAATCTTGGAAGATTCTTTTATAAACCGCCTGTATAAACCAGCGTGGCCAAGAAAACTTCTTATTGCCTTGACCGAAGTGAGTGGTGGCGACTTCTCTAGTACATCAACCTTGGCACGATCCACCTCAATGCCTTTACTTGACACTAGGTGCCCCAAGAGTATACCTTCTTGTACCATGAAATGGCATTTTTCCTAGTTTAGCACCAAATTAGTCTCCATACATCTCTTAAGCACTCTTTTTAGATTCCTAAGGTAGTCATCAAACGAGTTTCCCACCACTGAGAAAGCATTCATGAAAACTTCCATTATGTCCTCTACCATATCTGTGAAGATGGCCATCATGCACCTTTGGAATCCGGCCCGTGCATTGCATAGGCCAAACGGCATTCTCCGGAAAGCGTAGATGCCATATGGACTAGTGAATGACGTTTTCTCTCTATCCTCCGGTGCAATAGAGATCTGATTATACCCTGAGCATCCATCCAAGAAGCAAAAGAAGGACCTCCCTGCCAATCTATCTAACATCTGATCAATGAACGACGTAGGAAAATGGTCTTTTCGGGTGACCTTGTTCAATCTTCTGTAATGCATACAAATTCAGAATCCCGTGACTGTTCTTGTGGAGATTAACTTGTTGTTCTCATTTTGCACCACAGTCATTCCATATTTCTTTGGTATACACTAAACTGGGCTAACCCAGTTGCTGTCAAAGATGGGAAAAATGATTCTCGTATCTAACCACTTGATCACTTCCTTCTTCAGTTTCGTGTTGGGGTTCAGCCTTCTTTGATGTTCTCCGGAAGGTTTGTGCCCATATTCCATTAGAATCTTATGCATACAGAAGACCGGGCTGATACCCTTAATATCTGCAATGGTCCAAGCAATTGCAGTCTTGCACTCTATTAACACCTGCAAAAGTTGTTATGCCTGCACATCTAACAAACCAGATGAGATAATAATAGGTAAAGTCGAGTTAGGTGTTACAACCCATAAATTCGTACTTTAGATTTCGCCGTAAGATAGTTTACACATAAGAGCCCAAGAACCCGGAAAATAGTTCAAAAAGTCAAGAAAAGAGCAAAAGGCTTCGCCAAGCTAGGAATGCGGTTGCAAAACCCACATGCGAGCCACATTTCTCACACTGAAATCGCGGACCAAGACAGATTTCTGGGCAGAAATCTGTGTCAGGAATGCGGTCAGTATGCGATCGCATACTGGAAATGCGGACCGCAAAAATGACCTTCTTCATCGCATAATGAGACAGATTTTTGGGCCACGGTTCGCGTCCAGAGTGCGAACCGCATGTTGATTCTGTGACGAGAATGCGATCGTAGACCTATAGGCGTCAGACACGTGTGTCACTTATTTACTGACCTATAAAAGGGGCTTAGACCAGCTAACTCACCATTTTTCGGAAACCCACACCGAGTAGAACCCCTACAACCCTTCTCAAAGAATCCCACACAAGCCCAAATCAATTCCCCTCTTCTTCAAGTTCTAATTGGGGGAAAGAATCTAGAGATTGAAGGATTAGGGAAAAACCCTAGCTGATTTTCCACCTTTTCAAGCCCTAATTGAGAGTGGAACCTAGAAGTTGAAGAACCAAGGAAGAGGGCTGAGCTATCCCACATGCAAGGTAAGTTACTACTCCCTTTCACGCATTCTTTCTCCTGGGAATTCATGGTATTTCATTCTATGCATGTAAGAACTCATGGGATGGTGATTGGAAGCCATGAGTTCAAGTTAACTAGTGATAATGGACTGGGTTGTGGTTGTTTTGGGTTGCTATTGGGTTGCATGTCTTACTACTGTTGTTGTGGAGTTTAGAAGAAGAAGGGTGTGAAGCAACACCATATAAATTTAGGGTTGTGGTTGATCGTAACTATAACGTTTAGAGGATAACAATAGAATCATTTCTTTCATTGTAGACTAAGGAATTGTGACTGTGTGAAGCTTGAAATTGATGCAGAGAATACCAGGTATTGTGAGACCGTCCCTTTCTTTCTTTTGCACGACTCTAATCGTATATAATACAATGAACGAGCCCCAAAGATACTCTATTCTTAGAAGCTAGGAGTGCTTATATTGTTTCCCCTCTTATGGGAGGATTGATGTGTTGTTATTCCTTCGACCTTACGTCGCCATGAAAGTATGATTCATATGAGTCCAGCATGCATGGTATATGTTTTACTCTACCGAGCCGCGCTATAGTCGGCCGGGTATGGGACCTATTGTGCAACTATACGTATGTATATGTTTTATTTTTACCAAGCCTATACGGCCGGGTATGATATGATGATGATGAAGCCCACAGAGGCGTATGTATATGACGATGATAAGGCCCACAGAGGCGTATGTATATGACGATGATAAGGCCCATGGATGCGTATGTATATGATGATGATAAGGTCCCTAGAGGTGTACGTATATGATAAATTTAAAAAGGATATATATATATATATGTATGTATGTATATGCATGTGCACATCAGGCATGTCATGATTAGTCGCCCTCAGGGGCATTCAGATAGTACAGGTTGTGTATTTCTCATCCTGACGCATATTATTATTCTTATACTATGTTTTCTATCTTACTTACTCAGTACATTATCCGTACTGACGTCCTTTTATTTATGGACGCTGCATGTCGTGCTGCAGGTTCGGGCAGACAGATAGACGAGGCTCCCCCACCACAGTAGGCTATCCAGTTCGGCGGATATTAGCGAGATCCATCCTTCGGACTTGCCGTAGTCTTGGTATGCATTTTGATTATAGGCATCATGGGCATGTCGGGGCCCTGTTCCGACTTAGGTTGCATAGTTTGCCTTCTTGTAGAGGCTCATAGACAATATACAAGGGTGGGTTTATGTATAGTTGGATTGCCTTGTCGGCAAATGTATTTTGTTGTATAGCTTTTGCATTGCAGCCTTGTTGGCCTTGCTATGTATATCAGTATGTTCATGTCATTGTGTAGTACTTCAGCTGATATGTATGAATATGTAGTTATCGAAAAGTTCCAGTCGATTGTGATTATTGTTACCATTCATACTGGCATCATCGACCCCATAGATAACAAAGAAAGTAAGACAGCAGGTATGCCGGCACTCAGCAGGTAGGGTCCGGGTGCCCATCGCGGCCCTCCAGCTTGGGTCGTGACATTAGGTCCCAAGAAAGCATACCTGAGGTGAGATGGTAGCGATTATAGTTCCAACTATGGTGGCTCTTCGATCGATGGCTTAGCTGAAGGGGTCTTTCTTTCTTCTAAGTGTAAAGACTCGAACTCGAGCTCTCTTTTCCAGTACCCTTGGCCTTCGAGAGCCAACACCCACTCTGCCAAGTCCTCACCTTTTACCTCTTCTAAGTTAATGAGGCAGTCCGCAATAAGGTCTTTTGCATTAAGTGCCTCATCATCTTCCTCCATGATCATATCCACATCTTCTATCAAAGAGTAATTTTCAAACTCACTGGGTCGCCGCATAGACTTTTGCCCATTAATGTTATTTCTTCGTTATTTTGCCTCATATTCAGCTCCCTAATTTCACAATCAATCAGAGCTCTTCTTGTGGCCAAGAACGGCCTTCCCAAAATTATGGGAATCTCCTCATCAACCCGGCAGTCTAGAATGACAAAATCTGCCGGAAACACAAACTTTCCAACTTGCACAAGTACAACGTCAAGTATACCTGCTGGCCTTTTCATCGTTCGGTGAGCTAGTTGTAGTAACATGGATGTGGGCCTTGCTCTTCAAATGCCTAACTTTTTATAGATAGCCAATGGCATAAGATTTATGCTCGCCCCCAAATCACGCAATGAATTGGCGAATGCATAGCTACCTATGGTGCATGGAATTGTGAAGCTTCCAAGGTCGGATAGCTTCTCAGCTATAGGTCTTGTCACAATAGCACTACAGGCCTGATTCAATGTCACATTTGCCAAGTCTTGAAATTCGAACTTGCATGACATCAAGTCCTTCATCATTTTTGCATAACCGGGCATCTCCCCCAAAGCATCAATTAGAGGAATGTTTACCTGAATTTGCTTTAACATTTTCATGAATTTTTTGTGCTGCTCATCCTTATGATATTTAGCCAACCTCTGCGGGAAGGGCGCTGGAGGTCGCTTCCTTCCTATGACTTGAGTTATATCCTGCTCAGCTACTTTTTCTAATGACTTCTCTTGCACTTTCTCAGTATCCTTTAAAACCTCTTTTTCTTTGCTTGCTTCCTCTTGTGCATGTTGTACCATTACCTCTATTAACCCTGTTGAATTATCCACCTCAATTGGTACTAGAACAAGTATCTCATCTTGTCGGCTTTCGCGAGCAATTTATTGCTCTAGATCAAGATCTCTATCATTTCTTAGACTCATAGCCATAAGCTGCTTTGGGCCCTGCTCTTTCGGATTGACATGTGAGTCCACAAGTAACGTCCCTTGGGGACGATTATTCAGAGCCATTGATATCTGCCTTAATTGAATCTCAATGCTTTTTATCGCTAAGTCATGTGCTTCAACCTTCTCTTGCATTTTTTATTGGACCCAGTCAGTTGTTGTAGCATTCCTTTAATTTCAGACAATCCATCATCTTGTCTCACTATCTATTGTTGAGGCTGTTGATAAGCTAGCTGCTAATTTTGCTGATTGTATCCATGTTGCCTTTGGTATGGCACAACTTAACCCTGTGGTAGCATAGCTCCAGGATTGTTGCTATTATTGTACTGTTGTTGTGCTGGTCTATACTACTGGTTTTGCTGCCCCCAATTCTGACCACCTTACCTCTGTCCTCCATAGTTTCCCACATAGTTAATATTTTCCTGTAGTTCTGGTTGTCACTTTCACCACTGCACGAGCACATATATAGTTGTTAATGCATGGTGTACATAAGCCCCTATTAGTCGTGTCAACTATGTGTACCTGCTTTCGGCCTGATTCATCAATCTTCTTGGTGAGGATATTTATTTGCGTCATCAGAGTAGTCATATTCTTAGCTATTGTGTTGTTTGGGTCCAAAGCTACTGAGTGAACTACAAGGGTGATTGTAGTGTCTCTTGTTATCCATCTTGAGTTATAAGCCATTTTATCTGGCAGGACCTTACACTCTCTAAATGATTTGCTCAAAAATGCTTCACCTGCTGAAGCATCAATATTGGCCTTCAAGCTATCTGCCAATCCCATGTAAAAACTTTGTCCCAACATCTGATCTGGAATGCCATGATGTGGACACTTAACCAGCATCCCTTTGAACTCCCACATTTCTTGTAGTGTTTCAGTTGGTTACTGCCTGAAGCTCAATATCTCATCAACTTGCTTGGCAGTCTTATTGGGTGGGTAGAGCTTGTTCAAAAACTGCTTGACTAATTCCTCCTAAGTGGTGATGGAGGGAGCGAATTGAGCCGAGTTTAAGCTTCTCCAGTCACTGAGAATGGAAACAATAACAGTCTAATTGCTTCCGGTGTCACAATTAGGTTTCCTTTGAGTGACACAAATTGACAAAAAAGCTTTTCAGATGTTGTTGTGGATCTTCAATGTAAGACTTGGAGAATAGTCCCTTGTTCTGTAGCAGATGTAACATGTTGTTTGTGATTTTAAATGACTTCGCTTTTATCTGAGAGACTGCAGCTGCGGTTGCCAGTTTCTCAGCGGTGGGTTGTGCCCAATCATACAAGGCTGCTTCTGGCACAAGAGGTTCCACACCCTGATTGTTCGGGCCATTCCCAATGTTTCGGTTGTTTTGGTTGTTTATGACGTCCCCTATGTCTAGTTCGATTCGTTCTGTCAGGTTTTGTTGTCGTTTGTACTTCTTTTTTGCATGATTTAATGTCTTGAAAGATTTCTCAGGATCTGATAATGCTTCAAACAATTCACCAGTTCTTGAGGAGTTTCTAGGCATGCACCTGTAACACCCAAGACTATAAACATTAGAATTTCAATACAATGAATTTAAAATGTAGAAAATTGAATAAACTAAGAATCCTAGCAATTCTTCTTGTTGTAATTAACAACATAGTTAATTCCCCGGAAACGGCACCAAAATTTTATCACACCCAACTATGCCTTATAAAAAGGACTAAGCGGCCGTTGCAAATATAATCCGGTTTACAAGTCCGGAGTCGAATCCCACAGTGAATTAACCTACTAATCACAACTGCTAGTTTCGCAAGAATTCAAGTAATAACTTTCAGAAATATTGAATAATGAGTTGAGTGTTTACTAACTAAAAGTAAGATAATTAAAAAGCTGTAATTTTTTTTACTAACAAAGCAAATGTTGTAGACAATTGGAAAGGTCTAGGATAACGATTTCTCCTCTTATCAGAATCCTCCCTGCTACGTCTCCTATAAATTCGCCTAGATACTCTATCAATCGCGAGCACTTTAGGTGTCGTAATTCTCTTCCGAGCAAATACAACAATTTACTAGACGTATTCTTCCGAACTACGCTAGCTGGCACTAGTTTACCACTCACTTAGATCGCACCAAGGTTTCGTTATTCCTAATCTCACCTTTAAACCCTCCATATTGCCCTCATATACATTAGGAGTGATGTTGTTCAACAACTACCTAAATATGTACCCTTTTCCAAGTAATACACACAAAATAGGCGTAGTCTATTGAGGGCTCTTTAATCAACCACAATAATCACGTAGTTGCACACGTAGAGAAAATCCAATGGCAAACTTATATTAAACGCAACAAAAATTCATCCTCCAAGCGGTTCCATCAAACCCTAGAATAAAGAGTTTAGCTACTCATAATTGTTTTCACAACTACAATATAAGAATTCATCACCAATAATAGAAAGGGAAGAAGAAAGATAAAAACTCATTTCCGAATCTTCCGTCTTGATCCTTGCTTGTTCTTGCCTTCAAAGATGTTGTGCCCTCCTTAAAAAGTTGTTCTTTGATGTATTTATATCACATAGAGTTACTAAGGGACGAAACTTGTCAATCCCACTTCGGATGGGAAAAGCTGGAATCCGCGTCTGCCTTCACACATTGCGCGCCCATGGACGCGAATTCAGCTTTTGAAATCTTCCATTTCACAAAGCGATCCGTGCCTTTGCTTCACTTTGCTGTTTTTTGCCCTCACTTTTCTCCTTTTTCCCGTCCATTTTCGTGCCACGCACAAGAATAGACGAGCTCCCAATCCTTTCATTTTTCTCCTTTTTGCAATAATTTGATATGTTTTGCTCCATTATCATTCAAGCTCACTCCTAAAAATAAGAAATACGTAATGAGTATAATTCACTTCAAATATCATGTAATCTCCCGCAACTCACATGACAAATGATATGATAGTACACTCAAAATCATGCACTTTTGGCCATTTATCATCGTCATATGAGCTTTTGGTCAGTGTTGGAGATGACTTATCGCCTGAGCAGCTTGTACTGAGTGAGATGAGGTTATTGGACTTGAAATTGATGCGTAAGGTATATTAAGGAGAAAATGTCACTATTCAGTTCAGAATGAAGTAATAGTTCTTGTCAAGCAGAGGAACTCCACGAGTTACTAATCTGATGGGTGGTTATGAGTTCCTACACTTCTATTCCATTGTTGCAGTATTGTGAAGGTTTAGACTAGGCTTATATGTGTTATGAGGTATACCACAGGCATCTGATTCGTAAATTTGCAGCTATTGTAGTCGGAGGATGTCATTATGAACATACGAATTGTGCGGTACATTGTGTGATAGCATGGGTGCATAACCATATTTGGTACAATGTGTTTGATTGATGCAGTGTTCGTATGTTTGAATCAGTCTTGTAGAGAAATTCAGAGGTTGGAATGTTGTCCTAAGGCTTGTTGGCTAAAATAAAAGGGAAGATCTTCAGTCTGGCTCGAGTAAATGGGCTCACGTGGGTTGTGGTGGCATGGATAGATGCACAAGGTCTTAAACAATGATTTTGGGCAACTCCGGAACGGTTCTTGGCACGTTCGAGGACGAAGTCTGAAAAATAATATTCTTACATGTATTTATACCACGTAGGGTCGGGCCCAAACGAAAACACCTTTTCCTACACGAAATAGGACTGTGGCTCTGTAAAATATACACAGGCGCGCCGCATGGGGCGACGCGCCAGGCGGGGCAGCAGTGGGAAACTTCAGAGAGCTTGTAATTTGATAGGAGCAGAAATTTGCACAGATGCGGCGCCACACGCACCGCGGGTTTGGAAAATTCTCAGAGTACGGATTTTTTCATGCTTTTTGATATCCAGACGTGGTTCTCGACCCCCGAACGCGACTCTGGCTTTATCCCTTGGGCTTTTGCTCATACTTCAAAGCTCAAAATCACTCGAATTCATTCCGTAACATCTATATAGCTCAAAATCCCTCCTATAAGGAATAAAACACACAATGAGTGCAAAACACTAGCGATTAAATCTCAACCTCAATTAAAGTGCATTAAATTAGAGTGCAATAAGTGACTAAAATACGAGATTATAGCTTACCATCAACACCCTACACTTAAACCATTACTCGTCCTCGAGCAATCAAACTACACTCTATAAAGACATGACCTTTTTAAACAACTCTCCTAACTCACCAAGAATATTAAAAATAGATTAAGCACAATAACATAGCATCTTCACCTCGATATTTGACTCACAAGTACCACGTATTATTCACAACCAACTCACTTACTCTACATAGAGGTCAACGACATTATCTTTCCTTCGCAAGTTATGCCTCACACAACCAATAGAGAGTAGTTCCACATACAATAAAATTCAAGATCAATTAGGAGCTCAAGATAGAAAGAATTCACTCACTCTCATAAATAACATTCATATGCCATAAAAGATGCACCATAGGCTTGCCCGTAGTGTACTACTTTACTAATCGAGCTCATTCAGTCAAGGATCAAGTAGGACTTTAATTGGTTGTAATGTAAGCTGCAGAACAAGTAGGATACATTTAGTTATAAGAGTGACTACACCTCCCTAAGCACTTTTAATACATACACTTTACCTTTCAAAACCCCACACTTGTGTCAAACCATACTCCACTTTCACATTGATATGCAATAATTCCCAACTTCTTTAAGCACAAATACATCAAAAGTCACTACTATCAAGGAATATTTTGCGCAACAATACAACTATTTTTTTATTTCTATTCCAACTCAAGTGGCTCATACTTTTTCAAAATAGTGCACCTTTCTCCTTATTCCATTAGTTCCACTCAAAAGCCAAACCGACCACCCCACACTTCAACTTTTATAAAGTTCATAACAAATTTAAGTGCCCAAGAGAGGTGAAAAGGTTCAAATAAATGGTCAATTCAAACAAATGGGTAAGGCTTATAATGTGGTTTCCAACGAAATAGAATTATTGGCTCAAAGGGGTTAACAAAGATTCATAACAATTAGGCGAGTAAACACATATAACTGGCTCAACAAAGAAACGCCTATATTACTTCCAAGACTGAACAAAACTACTATTTCGCTTTGCAAAGACACGGGGCAAGTTCTAGACATCAAATGCAATGCACAGAATAACTCAAACCTCCCACAGACATGGCACATAACTCACTCAAGATTGGATTATCAAGACACTTTAGTTAAAGCAGCTAAGCAAAGTTAAGATCATACATTTTAAGGTACTTATGCAAGAGCCAAAACCTGAGCGTAAGCGTCACACTGAAGAACTCACTATTCTCAAGGAATAATAAAGGTCAGAGACATTGTCTTCAATTCAAATCATAGCATAATGTTTCCTACTCCTAACAAAAATAAAAATTAACTATACCCGGTTCAAACAAAACCCTTGGAAAAGAACCGCGGCACAAAGAAAAACCAAGGGGGAATTATTATACTACCTAATAAAAGAAAATCTCTTTTATTTTCTTCGACTTTAATCCCTCAAGAAACCCGTCGAATGATATCTATCATCGGGAAAACTCGAAAATTCTCAATTTTTATGTTTTTTTTTTCAAATTTTTTTTTCTAATTACTAAAACAACAAAAACTAACACATATACATACAACATACAAATATTCTCCACCCCACACTTTAAGTTTTGGCATGTACCCATGACACACAATTAAAAAGAAAAAGGTAAAGGAAACTTCCCTGAATATCTAGTCAGAGTCTCAGTCGAAGTCGGGATCCGTTCCACGCCTTCGAACCAATGCGCACATCCATGCCGACAGCTTCTTCTCAGCTTTCTTGGGTTGCACCCCGCACTTATCTTTCTTGCTCGGTGCAGCCTTCTCTTTCGAGCCGTTCACTTTCCACTCAACACGTGCAGCTGGCTTCTCCTTTTTAACCCCCCTTTCTACATTCATCTCAAAAGTCACAGTCTCCTCGCCCACTCTAAGCATGAGTCTTCTCTCATATATGTCTAAGATTGCTCTACCCGTTACTAAGAATGGTCTTCCTAAGATGAGAGGGACCTCCTTGTTCTCCTCCATATTCACAATGATAAAATCTACAGGAAATACAAACTTATCTACCCGAACTAAAACATCTTCCACTATCCTCTCGGGTATTAAAGTCATTTGGTCTGCCAGCTGCAAAGATATTGGCACCGACCTTATCTCTCTAATCTCCTTCTCTAACTTCCTGTAAATAGACATAGGCGTTAGATTAATTGATGTGCCAGAATCACATAAAGATTTATCAAAATTAATAGAGCCTAAAGAGCAAGGTACAATTAAACTCCTTGGTTCCACACTTTTGTGAGAGTTTGTTTTGCAATATTGCACTACAATGCTCTGTGAGCTAGACTACTGATGTCTCTTCTATATTCCTCTTCTTTGTCAAGATCTCCTTCAAGAATTTTGCATAAGCTGGCATTTGTGAGAGCACTTCTGTGAATGAAAAATTTGCATTAACCTGTTTCAGCATATCTAGAAATCTCTCAAATTGTTTGTCCAACTTTTCTCTATACACCTTTTGGGGGAACGGTAGAGCATGCATGTGCTTGCTCTCTTCATTAGCTTCATCTCTTCTCGAAGTTTCCTCCTTCTTCTTTTTCTCAGCTTCCTTATTACCTTTCTTCTTCTTATCAACTTCATTTTTCAGCTGCTCCCCAATTTCTTTTTCAGGTACCACCTCTTTTTGGATTGGACTGGGATTTTTCAACACTTACAAGGTCACAGCATTCACCGTTTCTTTGGGATTTCTCTCAGTATCAGCTGGCAAAGTACCTGGGACTCTTTTAGATAATATTGTTGCTATCTGTCCCACTTGTCTCTCCAAATTTCGAAACCCAGTGCCCAATTCTTTGATAGCTGCCCTGTGAGCATCTAACCTCTCATCTGTTTTAACAATGAAGGCCTTCATTATATCCTCTAGACCAGGCTGAATAAGCTATTGAGGCTAAAGCTGCTGCCTTTGCTAATTTTGGAAGCCTGGAACTCCTTGTCCCTGAAATCTGGGATTGTTTTGTTGTCATGCATTTGCAGTACCCCCAGGATGAACTCCATGAAAAACAGGGGTACTTCTGACCCATTGCATTGAAATTATAGTTCCCCGTAGCATTCACTTCCTCAGTTGAGGCTTGACACTCATAAGTAGGGTGTCCTATTCCACAAATATCACATGCTACATGATGTTCACTCTGTACCGAAGCTAAGGTCAGCTTCCTTTTTGCTAGCCATGGCATCAAGTTGTACCTGCACAGATGTGTTAGCATCAACTTTGTGAACACCAGTTGATCTTCTTCTTTCAGCACTCTTAGAGGGCCACTGATTTACATCTTTAGATAACTCATAAAGAATAGTGACTATCTCTTCTGGTGTCTTCTTCATGAACGGGCCTCCAACTGCATTACTCAATGTTCTATGTGAGGTCGTTGTTAATCCATCCCAATAATCCTGGAGTTGCATCCAGAGTTCAATTTCTCTATGTTGAAACTTTCGAACTAATTCCTTAAACCTCTACAAGCTTCAAATGCAGTTTCAGTATCTTTCTAGCTGAAGTTATGGATTTCTCTTCTAAGCTTTCCCGTCTTAGCTGAGGAGAAATATTTATCAAAAAACTTTCTAGTCATCTCCTCCCATGTTCTAATTGATTCCTTGGGCAAGCTTCTAAGCCACTGCTTTGCATCATCATAGAGTGTGAAGGGGAATGCCCTTAAGTAAACTGCATCTTGTGACACACCATTGTATTGAAAGATGTTCATAATCTTCTCGAAGTCCATTAAATGGTTGTTTGGATCTTCGTTCATCTTCTCTCTGAAGACACAACAATTTTGCAGAGTTTGGAGAAACCCTTGCTTCAATTCGAAATTGTTCGCTGCAACAGGAGGTGGTCTAATACTTGATAATCCTTGGTTGTATACCCATCTAGCATAATCACCAAGTGGTCTCCCAGCCCTGGGAGGTATATTTCCGAATTGGTCTGCACCTACGGGTTGATTCTGAGCAATTCTCTGAGCCCTCTCCTCTTCATAGACAAGTTGTGCATTTCGAAATACTGCTTCCTCAGCATCTCGTGCAGCTTTTTCTCGTTGTTAGGCTGCCTCTCTTGCAGCCAAATCCACATTATCATCATCTCCAGCAATTTCTTTGGTTGAGGCTTGCCCAACCTTCACTATTCTCATGGAGATTTCTTTCCTTCCTCAGTTGTCGCAGTTGTTTCTCGATTTCTGGTTCGTATGGTAGCACTTCCTTCCCAGAAGATCGATTCATGCACCAATCTCACTTGTAACTTGCGCACAGTCAAAGAACACCAACCGTAAAAAGGGAAAAATAAAATAAAATAAAATAAAAGTTCCTAAATTAACACTACAAACTATTTCAAACACTATTGATTGCCAATCCCCGGCAACAACGCCAAAATTTGACGAGCTCAAAACACACACTTAAATATGCTTGCTAGTCGAATATAGTATAATATAATATCGTATTCACAAGGATTAGAGTTAAACAGTATTATCTTAGTTTGTAGCTAGATTTCTATCCAACATAATCAACAGTTTAGAATTATGTGATTAAAGACTAAAATTAACTAAAATCTAAAGCTAAATGACGAATGACAATCGAACAAAAGTAAGCAAGGAAGATATCAATAAGAGAAAATAGGGATTGATTGGATAGGTGCAAGATAAATGTTTGGGATTTAACTCTAGTTAATTCACTTCAATGTTCAAGTGAGTCTCTCGAATTCACTCAATTATTAGTTCAAACGTTTAGTAGAAAATCCTCTCTCATTTAAGTCTCAACCTCACAATGTGAACCAATTTAAGCTCGGTGAAGATATGCACGACTTCGTAGTGGATTGGTCTTTAGGAGAACCTCTTTCGATTATCCTCCTAACTAGATTTAATCAATGATTCAACTAGCCTCTTTCGATTACTAAGAAGAATTAATGAATTCAACTAACAAGATAATGCAAAGATATCACAAGTTATGCCTCTCTCGATTACATGAACATGTGAATATAGATGCAACTATTAAAACATCCAAAACGATTCAATACATAAAAACTAGAGTTAATATCCACAAACAAATATCACTACACCAAATCCATCAAACCCTAAAGAGAACTACTCCATAGATATGGAATAATTCATCATAAAAATGTTTAAAGTAAAGAAAAATATAAAATGATCCAAACTCTTGTCTTGAGTGAGGATTGAATGATGAATTCCATGTGCTTTTTGCTTCTCCACCTCCTCCTTAGCCTCCTTAGGTCTTGGATGTGTTAAAAGTCCAAAAAATAATATTTTTACATGTAGTTATACCAAGTAGGGTCGGGCCCAGATGAAAACACCTTTTCCTACGCGAAACAGGATTGTGGCTCTATAAAAAATGCACAGTCGCGTCGCATGGGGCGACGCGCCAAGTGGGGCGGCAATGGGAAACTTCAGAGTGCTTTTAATTTGACAGGAGAAGAAATTTACACAGATGCGGTGCCACACGCGCCGTGGGTGTGGAAAGTTATCAGAGTACAGATTTTTCTTGCTTTTTGATATCCAAATGTGGTTCTCGACCTTCGAACGCGATCCCGGCTTTATCCCTTGAGCTTTTACTCAAACTTCAAAGCTCCAAATCATTCGAATTCATTTCGTAACATCTACTAGCTCGGAATCCCTCCTACAAGGAATAAAACACACAATTAGTGCAAAACCCTATCGATTAAAGCCCAACCTCAAATAAAGTGCATTAAATTAGAGTGCAATAAGCGACTAAAACACGAGATTATAGCCTACCATCAATGTTCTCGAGCAAAGAGGGGCAGCTGTAAATGCCTAAATTTTTTCTTTTTCTTTTTCTTTTTCTTTTTCTTCTACATTATATTTTTCTTTTAGGATTATTATGTGTGGCTATAAATGCCTAATTTTTGCTTTTTCTTTTTCTTCTACATTATATTTTTCTTTTAGGATTATTATATCTAAATTAGACTTTGGTTTAATTAGTTGTTTAGAGATTAAAAGGATAAGGCATCTTTTACAGTTTAAAAGAGAAGATACTCTACCACCCTTAGAAAAAGAGAAGGTCTTTTTTGTACTTTAAAAAAGAAGACACTCTACCACACTTAGAAAAAGAGAAGGTCTTTCTTTCAATTAAAAAAAGAAATTTAGAAAAAGAGAGGGTCTTTCTTTCACTTTAAAAAAAGACACTCTACCACACTTAAAAAAGGAAAAGGAATCTTTCACTTTACTAAAGAAGACACTCCACCATACTTTAAGAAAAAAAGAAAAGAAAAGGCATCTTTCACTAAAAGAGAGAGGAGACTCTATCACACGGAAGAAGTGTGACGGCCCGGCCAGTTGTCTTGAGAGCAGTAGCCTCGGTTCCCCATTTACTACTCATTTCATGCTTTACAGTTGTTATGTGACTTTCCAGGGTTGTAGGTTCAGGTCTGAAGATTTTTCGCAATGAATCGAAACACTTAGTCTCAAGGTTGGAAGCTTAAGTTGAAATGGTTGACCGGATGTTGACTTATGTGTAAATAACTCCGAAATGGAGTTTCAATGATTATGTTAGCTCCATTGGGGTGATTTTAGATTTAAGAGCATGTCCGTATTATGTTTGGAGGTTCGTAGTTGAATTAGTCTTCAAATGACAAAATTGAAAATTTAAAAGTTTGACCAAGAGTTGACTTTTTGATTACCAGGCTCGGATTGTAGTTCCGGGAGATGGAGTAGGTCTATGGTGTCATTTTTGACTTGTGTGCAAAATTTGGGTCAATCGGACGTGATTTGGTAGGTTTTGGTGTCGTTCGTAGAAATTAGAATTCCTTAGTTTTAATATGCTTGAATTGGGGTGCAATTCGTATTTTTGATGTAGTTTGAAGTGATTTGAGGGCTCGACTGAGTTCGTATCTTGTTTTAGGACTTGTTGGTACGTTTGGTTGAGGTCCCGGAAGCCTCGAGTTGATTGCGGATGGTTAACAGAGCAAAAATTGGACTTAGTGCATTGCTGAAGCTGGAAATTTTCTAGTGTGATCGCACCTGCGATGGGTTGGCTGCAGATGCAGCTGGATTTTCATAGAAGAGGAGGTGGGCTAGCCTGGGGTAGGACGCAGGTGCGAGGGGGTAACCGCATTTGCGAGCCCGCAGGTGCGAGCAAGGCTCCGCAGATGCGGAGTTGAGGGGCATAGGCCGTTTCCGCAGAAGCGGATACTGGGCCGCAGAAGTGCTTTTGCAAGTACGGAACCTAGAGCGCAGATGCGGGCCCTAGGATTTAAGTGATTTTCGTAGAAGTGGAGGATTGTCCGCAAAAGCGGTTCCGCAGGTCCGGATATTTGGCCCGCATGTGCGAAAAGCCTCGGCAGTGTTTTAAAAACAAGGGTTCCGAGATTTTAACCATTTTAAACATTTCAAGCTTGGGATGTCGCGTTTCTTGAGAGGATTTTCGGAGGATTTCTTGAGGTAAGTCACTTGTGGTCTAATTTATTCAATAATTGTGTTTCCCCATTGATTTTCCCACATAGTTGGTGTGTATTTAAGGTGGAATTTGGGAGTTTGAGGCTAGGAATTTGGAGAGTTTGATGTAGGGATTTGGGTGGCGATTTGGTGTAGGATTTTGGTATATTTGGTTTGGTTGGACTCGTGGTTGAATGGGCTTTTAGATTTTGTGACTTTTTTGGATTCCGAGACGTGGGCCTGGGGGGGGGGCGATTTTTGAGTCGACTTTTGAATTTGATTCAAAACTTAGTGTTTTCTCATAGAATTGATTCCTTTTGTTCGTGTTGATTGCATCGAATTGTTTGTGGCTAGATTCGGGGCATTCGGAGGCCGTTTCGCGAGGCAAGGGCGTGTTGGAGTAGAGATTTGCACGGTTTGAGGTATGTAACACTTCTAAACTTGGTCCTGAGGGTATGAAACCCCGAATTATGTGTTATGTGACTGGTGCTGAGGTGACACATATGCTAGGTGGCGAGCGTGTGGGTGTGCACCGTATGAACTGTGGCTTGGTCGATTCCATGGAACTATGTAGTTGTTTTATCTTGCTGTTATCCGTATTTTTATCATGTGATAAAGTAATTAGACTGGTAATCATGCTAGAAATCATGTTTAGGCTATATGCTGGTACTGTTGGGACCTACAGTGGTCGTTCCTTGCTGTTGAGTTAATAGTTTAATTTGCAGTCCTGTACTTAGTCGCATGCATCATTGATATAATATCTCAGTCTCTATTATTTTACATTGTCACATCTCGTATCATTGATTAGGGCTACTTAGTATGAGCATTGTGAGCCCGAGAGATTGGAGAGATTGATGACTGAGTAAGGCCGAGAGCCTGATTGTGAGTGTATTCATTTATGCTTGGATCTAGCTTATTGTGGCGCTTGGGCTGAAGGAGCCCCTCCAGAGTCTTCACACCCACAGTGAGCGCAGTTGACTTATATTGAGGGATGGATCTTCCCTAGGCATGGATCTTGCCCCAATCATTTATATTAAGGGATGGATTTTCCCTGGGCTGGATTGGCCTTATACCATACTAAGTGACTGACTGTCAGTTGATGTGTATATATATATTTGGGATGGATCTTCCCTGGGCTGGAATGGCCATATACAGTACTGAATGATTGAGTATTCTGAGAGTGTGAGTACACGAGGCTTTAACTTTGTTACACCACATACGGTATTCACCTAGGCACGTAGATACAGAGATGTCATCTTCATATTATTAGCCACAGTTGTCCCATTTTTACCTGTGTTAAACTTAATTGTTGAACCTAGAAGCATGTCTAAATTTTTCTACATTTTCTAAATTCTGTATCTTTGTTGTATTGTTAGAGCTCCTCACTACTTTTAGTCCAAAGGTTAGATTTGTTACTTATTGAGTTGGTGGTACTCACGGTACACCCTGCACCTCGTGTGTAGATCCAGGTGCTTTCGGTCATGGCGGCTGCTGAGTTGAGGAGTCCGGACCTTCGGAGATCATCGAGGTAGCTGCTTGACGTACGCAGACCTTGACTCTTCTCCCTTATCTTTCATTTTGTGTCTCTATTTTTTTTTCTAGACGGTGTACCAGATTATATCTTTATGTAGATGCTCATGTACTCGGTGACACCCCGATCTTGGGAGAGATTATGTATTGAGATGACTTCCTATCTTGTTTTGAAAGATTTTTCTTTAAATTAGACTGTTTTCGTATCTTTCAAAGCGTTAAAGTGTTGGAAATGTCTGAGTAGTCAACTGACCTAGTACTATGATAGGCGTCGTCACGACGGGTTGGTTTGGGATCGTGACAAGTTGGTATCAGGGCCTAGGTTACATAGGTCTCATGGGTCATGAGCAAGTTTAGTAGAGTCTTGCGGGTCGGTACGGAGACGTCTGTACTTATCTTCGTGAAGCTGCCGAACCCTTAAGAAACTTCACATTCTTGTATTCTTGTCGTGCGGATTTGTTGATTTCGGTAACTAAACTTCTGTTATTCTATTCTCTCCCATATAGTGAGAACATGTGCTACCAGTCAGGATAGACAGCCACCAGTACCACCAGCTAGGGCCACGAGAGGCTGCGGTAGGGGCAGAGGTGTAGCTCGTACAGCAGCTAGTGCAGCACCTGCAGATCCACCAGTTGCTCTAGCTTAAGAGATGGTTCCAGATGTGGTTGAGCCAGTAGGGCCAGCTCAGCCACCAGCATTGTGATTCCAGGCCTTCAGGAGGCCTTGGCCCAGATTTTGACGGTGTGCACCAGCCTTGCTCAGGCGGTCTCTATTCCGGCCGTAATAACCACTTCTCAGGCCGGGGGAGGTACTAAGACTCCCGCCCGTACTCCAGAGTAGGTGATGCAGGGACTCCAGACACAGGGAGGTACTACCATCCCAGCAGGTTGTAGTTGCTCAGGCCCAGGTGGATCTCTTTATGACTGATGATGAGCGGAGGAGGCTAGAGAGATTTGGGAGCCTTCAGCCTCCATCATTCAGTGGGCTGAGTCAGAGGATGCCCAGGGCTTCTTGGATAAGTGCTAGTGGATTCTTCGCACGGCGGGTATTGTGGAGACCAATGGGGTCTCGTTCACTACTTTTCAATTTACTGGGGCTGCCTTCAGATGGTGGGAGGCTTATGAGAGGCACAGGTCAGTCGGTGCAGCACCACTTTCATGGCAGGAGTTCTCAGTTCTCTTCTTGGAGAAGTTCATGTCGCAGTCTCACAGGGAGGAGCTGCACAGACTATTTGAGCAGCTATGTCAGGACGGCATGTCTGTGACCCAGTACGAAATGAGGTTTTCCGAGTCGGCTCGTCACGTAGTTTGGTTGGTTCCCACTTATAGGGAGAGGATTAGGAGGTTCATTGATGGCTTCACATATTAGTGCGGTTTCTTATGACTCGAAGAGGGTATTTAGTGCTACTTTCAACGAGGTGGTCGATATTGCTCAACAGATAGAGATGGTCCGTATCTAGGAACGTGAGGAGAGGGCGGCAAAGAGACCTCGAGGTTCGGGTGGTCCCAGTGGTGTTGATTCTGAGGGACAGCCTTACCACAGCAGGGGTCATCCTTATAGGCACGCTCAGATGGCTCGTCTAATTCACCATTATGCATCATCCAGCCATGGTTCATACAGTGCTCATCAGAGTCAGTCATCTCTCACTGCCTTTCTAGCTCAGAGTTCGTCCTATGCTCCTTCAATTCAGGGTTCATCTGCACCGGGTGCTTCTAGCAGGTATTCTGGTTCTCGGGGTCCGCCTTAGTACTTGCCACCATTTTTAAAGAGGGGTTATTTTGAGTGTGGAGATGTGGGTCACATAAAGAGATATTGCCCCCGCCTTTTGGGAGGTCCAGATCAGTAGAGGAGTCAGACTACGACTTCAGCACCAGTTACTTCACCACCCGCCCAGCCAGCTCGGGGTGGGGCTCAGTCAGCTAGGTGTCGCCCAAGAGAGGGAGGCCGATCAGGTGGTGGTCAAGCCCGATTCTATGTTATTCCTGCCAGGGCAGATTCTATTGCTTCATATGCAGTAATCACAGGTATTGTCTTAGTATGCCATAGGGATGCCTCTGTATTATTTGACCCGGGTTCCACTTATTCGTATGTATCATTGTATTTTTCTCATTATCTGGATATGCCCCGTGAGTCCTTAGTTTCATCTGTCATGTGTCTACGCCGGTTGGCGACACCATTATTGTGGACCGTGTATATCGGATGTGTGTAGTGACTATTGGGGGATTAGAGACTAGAGTTGATCTCTTATTACTTAATACGGTTGATTTCGACGTGATCTTGGGTATGGATTGGTTGTCTCCATGTCATGCTATTCTAGATTGTCACGTTAAGACTATGACGTTGGCAATGCTGGGGTTGCCAAGGATTGAGTGGAGAGGTTCTCTAAACTATGTTCCCAGTAGAGTGATTTCATATTTGAAGGCCCAGCTGATGGTTGGGAAGGGTTTTTTTATCTTACTTGGCCTTTGTGAGGGATGTTGGTGTTGATACTCCTACTATTGATTATGTTCCGGGGGTGTGAGACTTTTCGGATGTGTTTCCTGCTGACCTGTCAGACATGCCGCCCAACAGGGATATTGACTTTGGTATTGAGTTGGTGCTGGGCACTTAGCCCATTTCTATTCCACCATATCGTATGACACCAGCTGAGTTGAAGGAATTGAAGGAGCAGCTTCAGGAACTTCTTGATAAGGGGTTTAGTAGGCCTAGTGTGTAGCCTTGGGGTGCGCCGGAAGGATGGTACTATGCGGATGTGCATCGATTATAGGCAGTTGAACAAACTTATAATCGAGAACAAGTATCCTTTGCAGTGCATTGATGATCTATTTGACTAGCTTCAGGGAGCGAGGATGTTCTCTAAGATTGACTTAAGGTCTGTGTATCACCAGTTGAAGATTCGGGATTCGAACATTCCAAAGACGGCATTCAGGACACGTTACGGTCATTATGAGTTCCTTGTGATGTCTTTTAAACAGTGTATTTCATCCTTATCTCGACTCGTTTGTCATAGTGTTCATTGATGATATCCTGGTGTACTCTCGTAGCCAGGAGGAGCATGCGCAACATTTGAAAATTGTATTGCAGCAGTTGAAAGGGTAGAAGCTTTATGCCATGTTCTCCAAGTGTGAGTTTTGGCTTAGTTCAGTGGCGTTCTTGGGGCACGTGGTGTCCAGTGAGGGGATTCAGGTGGATCCGAAGAAGATAGAGATGGTCCAGAGTTTGCCCAGACCGTCCTCATCTACGGAGATTCGGAGCTTTCTCGGCTTGGTCGGTTATTATCGTCGCTTCGTGGAGGGTTTCTCATCTATTTCATCGCCTTTGACCAAATTAACCTAGAAGGGTGCTCCTTTCAGGTGGTCGGATGAGTGTGAGGAGAGCTTTCAAAAGCTCAAGACCACCTTGACCACAGCTTCAGTTCTAGTTTTGCCTTCAGCTTCAGGCTCTTATACAGTGTATTGTGATGCTTCTCAAATCGGTATTAGGTGTGTCTTAATCCAGGGAGGTAGAGCGATTGCTTATGTTTCGCGTCAGTTGAAGCCCCATGAGAAGAACTACCATGTTCATGATTTGGAGTTGGCTGCCACTGTTCATGCATTAAAGATTTGCAGGCACTATCTCTATGGTGTGTCTTGTGAGGTATTTACAGATCATCAGAGTCTCTAGCACTTGTTCAAACAAAAGGATCTAAATTTAAGGTAGCGGAGATGGTTGGAGCTACTAAAGGACTATGATATCACTATTCTGTATCATCCCGAGAAGGTCAATGTGGTGGCAGATGCCTTGAGTAGGAAGGAAGTGAGTATGGGTAGCCTTGCATTCATTCTTATTGGTGAGAGGCCGCTTGTAGTTGATGTTTAGGCCTTGGCCAACCAGTTTGTAAGATTAGACATTTTGGAGCCCAGTTGGGTTCTAGCTTGTGTGGTTTCTCGGTCTTCCTTATATGATCGCATCAAAGAACGCCAATATGATGATCCCATTTGCTTGTTCTTAAGGACACGATTCAGCACTGTGATGCCAGATATGTTACTATTGGGGATGATGGGGTGTTGAGGATGCAAGGTCGGATTTGTGTGCTTAATGTAGATGGGCTACGTGAGTTAATTCTTGAGGAGGCCCACAGTTCGCGGTATTCCATTCATCCGGGTGCCGCGAAGATGTACAGGACTTGAGGCAGCACTATTGGTGGAGGAGAATAAAGACGAACATAGTGGGGTTTGTATCTCAGTGTCTTAACTGTCAGCAGGTAAAGTATGAGCATCAGAGATCGGGTAGATTGCTTCAGAGGCTAGAGATTCCAGACTGGAAATAGAAGCGGATCACCATGGATTTTGTAGTTGGGCTCCCACGGACGTCGAGGAAGTTCGATGTTATTTGGGTAATTGTGGATCTGCTGACTAAGTCCGTGCACTTCATTCTAGTTGGGACTACTTATTCGTCATAGAAGTTGGCTGAGATTTACATCCGTGAGACTGTTCGCCTTCACGGTGTGCCAGTCTCCATCATTTCAGATCGGGGCACAAAGTTTACATTCAGATGGCTCCATATGAGACTTTGTATGGGAGACGGTGTCGATCTCCGGTGGGTTGGTTTGAGCCGAGTGAGGCTAGGCTAATGGGTACTGACTTGGTTTAGGATGCTTTGGCCAAGGTTAAATTGATTCAGGATCGGCTTCGCACGGCACCGTCTAGACAGAAGAGTTATGCCGATAAGTTCGTGATGTTGCTTTCATGGTTGGGGAGAAGGTACTGCTCAAGGTTTCACTCATGAAAGGTGTTATGAGGCTCGGGAAGAATGGAAAGTTGAGCCCTCGGTATATTGGGCCGTTTGAGGTACTTCAAAGGATTGGAGAGGTGGCTCACAAGCTTACCTTGCCACCTAGTTTGTCGAGTGTGCATCCAGTGTTTCATGTTTCTATGCTCCGGAAGCATATCGGCGATCCGTCTCATGTTTTGGATTTCAGCACGATTCAGTTGGATGGTGATTTGACTTATGATGTGAAGCCGGTGGCCATTTTGGATCGGCATGTTCGAAAGTTGAGGTCAAAAGACATAGCTTCAGTGAAGGTACAGTGGACAGGTCAGCCAGTTGAGGAGGCTACATGGGAGACCGAGCGGAAGAGGCGGAGCAGATATCCACGCCTATTTAGGACTCCAAGTACGTTTCTAGACCCGTTTGAGGATGAACGTTTATTTAAGAGGGGGAGGATGTAACGACCCAGCCGGTCATTTTGAGAGTTGTAGCCCCATTCCCCCATTTACTGCTCATTTCCTGTTTTACAGTTGTTATGTGACTAGCTGGGGTTGTAGATTTGGGTCCGGAGAGGTTTCGGAATAAATCGAGACACTTAGTCTCAAGGTTGGAAGCTTAAGTTAAAATGATTGATCGGATGTTGACTTATGTGTAAATGACTCCAGAATTGAGTTTCGATGGTTCTGTTAGTTCCGTGGGGTGATTTTGGACTTTGGAGCGTGTCCGGATTGTGTTTTGGAGGTCCGTAGTTGAATTAGGCTTGAAATGGTAAAAATTAAAATTTTAGAAGTTTAACCGAGAGTGGACTTTGTGGTTACCGAGCTCAGATTAGAGTTCCGGGAGTTGGAGTAGGTCCGTGGTGTCATTTGTGACTTGTGTGCAAAATTTAGGGTCAATCGAATGTGATATGATAGGTTTCAGCATCGTTTGTAGAAGTTGGAATTTCTTAGTTTCAATAGGAATGAATTGGGGTGCGATTTGTGTTTTTGATGTGGTTTGAGGTGATCTAAGGGCTCGACTAAGTTCGTATCGTATTTTAGGACTTGTTGGTATGTTTGAGGTCCCGGAAGCCTCGGGTTGATTTTGGATAGTTAACGGATCAAAAATTGGACTTAGTGCATTGCTGAAGCTGGAAGTTTTCTGGTGTGATCGCACCTGCGAGGGGTTGGCCGCAGATGCGGCTAGCTTTGCACAGAAGTGGAGCTGGTCTGGCCTGGGGCAGGACGCAGGTGTGAGGGGGTAACCGCATCTGCGAGCCCGCAGGTGCGAGCAAGGCTCCGCAGATGCGGAGTTGTGGGCCGTAGCCCGTTTCCGCAGAAGCGGATATTGGGCCGTAGAAGTGCTTTTGCAGGTACAGAACCTAGAGGGCATATACGAGCCCTGGGATTTAAGTGATTTTCGCAGAAGCGGAGGATTTTTCGCAAAAGTGGTTCCGCAGGTGCGGATATTTGGCCTGCATGTGCGAAAAGCCTGGGCAATGTTTTAAAAATGAGGGTTCCGAGATTTTCACCATTTTAAACACTTCAAGGTCAGGATTTGGCGATTCTTGAGAAGATTTTCGGGGGATTTCTTAAGGTAAGTCACTTGTGGTCTAATTTATTCAATAACTGTGTTTCCCCATTGATTTCCCAGCTTGTTGGTGTGTATTCAAGGTGGAATTTGGGAGTCTGAGGCTAGGGATTTGGAGAGTTTGATTTAGGGTTTTGGGTGGCGATTTGGTGTAGGATTTTGGTATATTTGGTATGGTTGGACTCATGGTTGAATGGGCTTTCGGATTTTGTGACTTTTTTGGACTCCGAGACGTGGGCCCGGGGGGGCAATTTTTTAGTCGACTTTTCAATTAGATTCAGAACTTAGTGTTTTCTTATAGAATTGATTCTTTTTGCTCGTGTTGATTGTATCGAACTGTTTGTGGCTAGATTCGGGGCATTTAGAGGCCGTTTCGTGAGGCAAGAGCGTATTGGAGTAGAGATTTGCACGGTTTGAGGTAAGTAACACTTCTAAACTTGGTCTTGAGGGTATGAAACCCCGAATTATGTGTTATGTGATTGGTGCTGAGGTGACGCACATGCTAGGTGGCGAGCGTATGGGTGTGCACCGTATGAACTGTGACTTGGTCAATTCCATGGAACTGTGTAGTTGTTTTATCTTGTTGTTGTCCATATTTTTATCATGTGATAAAGTAATTGGACTGCTAATCATGCTAGAAATCATGTATATGTTATATGCTGGTACTGTTGGGACCTACAGTGGTCGTTCCTTGCTGTTGAGTTAATTGTTTAATTGCAATCTTGTAATCAGCCGCATGCATCATTCATATCATATCTCAGTCTATGCTATTGTACATTGTCACATCTCATATCATTGATTAGGGCTGCTTAGTATGAGACTGGAGAGATTTATGACGGAGTAAGGCCGAGGGCATGTTTTATTCATTTATGCTTGGATCTGGCTTATTTTAGCGCTTGGGCTAAAGGAGCCCCTCCAGAGTCTACACACCCACAGTGAGCGCAGTTGACTTATATTGAGGGATGGATCTTCCCTGGGCATGGATCTTGCTCAAATCATTTATATTTAGGGATGGATTTCCCCTGGGCTGGATTGGTCTTATACCGTACTGAGTGATTGACTGTCAGTTGATGTATGTATATATTTGGGATGGATCTTCCCTGGGCTGGAATGACCATATACAGTACTGAGTGATTGAGTATTCTGAGAGTATGAATACACAAGGCTTCCACTGTATTACACCACATGCGGTAGTCACCTAGGCACGTAGATACAGAGATGTTATTTCATATTACCAGCCGCACTTGGCCTATTTTTACATGTGCTAAACTTAACTATTGAACCTGGAAGCATGTCTATTTTTTTCTGCATTTTCTAAATTATGTATCTTTGTTGTATTGTTAGAGCTCATCACTACTTTCAATCCAAAGATAGATTTGTTACTTATTGAGTTGGTTGTACTCACGCTACACCCTGCACCTCGTGTGTATATCTAGGTGCTTCCGGTCACGGCGGCTGCTGAGTTGAGGAGTCCGGACCTTCGGAGATCATCGAGGTAGCTGCTTTGTGTTCGCAGACCTTGACTCTCATCCCTTATCTTTCATTTTATGTTTCTGTTTTGTTTTCAAGATGGTGTACCAGACTGTATCTTTATGTAGTGTTCATATACTCGGTGACTCCCCGATTTTGAGAGAGATTATGTATTGAGATGACTTCCTATCTTTTTTTAAAAGATTTTTCTTTAAATTAGACTGTTTTCGTATCTTTCAAAGCGTTAAAGTGTTGGAAATATCTGAGTAGTCGGCTGGCCTAGTACTATGATAGGCGCTATCACGACAGGTTGGTTTTGGGCCGTGACAAGAAGATAATCTTTTAAACAAAAGAAGGACACACATCTTTAGTGCTGCTTGAATACACAAAAACTTTGAGAGAAAAATCAGCAGCTGAACATAAAGAAAGTAAGCTAAAATTGTGAGCTTTGAGAGTCGTTTCTTAGAGTGAAACTCTGTCAAACAAATAAAGTCTTTTAGATTTGGTTATGGGCTTCTACTCTAAGATTTTCGGGTTGTTTAAATGTTCATCTTACTGCTCCTTCACTGTTGTTTCATCGTTGTTTCTACTATCTTTGTTGCTGATTTTCTGTTCGTTCACTGTTGAATTTCATTTTGTTGCAAATTTGGTAACTCTTAACATCTTGTACTGCAGATTTTTTATAGCAATAACTAGGGGTGGCAACTGGTCCGGTCCGATCACAGACCGGATTTTTTTTCCCGGTCTGGTACATTTACTGGGCGAGAACCGGACCAAACCAGTAATTTTCGGTCTGGCCCCCTGGTTGAAAATTGTCCGACCGGATCGTGACCGGTACCGGTGGCCGGTCTACCGGTTTAATCCGGTCCGGTCCGGCCGGTCATCCGGTTATTCAATTTTTTTTATTTTTTTTTAAATAATTGCCATTTGCCTCCTTTACTACCTAATTTATTTAGAAAAAATTTAATTATCAAAATTTTATTTAATTATAAGTCCTAAATATTAGGAAAATAACTTAAATTACAATTTTGTCCAATATAAAATATATTTTTATAGAGGTAAAAAAGACGAATGATATTTCGCTAAGGGGTTTCGTGCTTTTAATACATACATACATACATACATACATACATATATATATATACATACATACATACATACATATATATATATATATATATATATATATATA
>MCJB01009976.1:0-10779 GCA_002018475.1 Nicotiana obtusifolia | reverse complement strand
AAAAAAAAAAAAAACCTCTCCTCATCTTCCCAAAGAAAAAAAAATATAGAAAAGAAAAAACCCCGCCCCCTCTTCATCTTCTCAACCCCATCATCTTTCCACCACCATCATACTACTACCAACCCTTCCACCACAAAAGCACCTTCTTCCCTAACTATAGATTCAACTCTTTGCTGATTTTTAACAAGTTTTAACAACATCCGTCACAAATCCTTATAATAATTTCAAATTCAAGCTCAAACCCAAAGCTTCGAACTTGTTAAAGTATTTTTTGAATTTTATCAAAATTAATCACCAAATTTTCAGCATGTTTTAAGTAAATTTTTACTCAAAAATAATCACGAATTCAAACTAATTTTCTAGGTCATGGAACACCAAAATCAACAAGACCCGATTAAATTTTCAAGCTTTTTCAAAAGGTCAATAATGGTGATTTTTACAAGATCCAATAGCTCCTCTGTTCTTTTTTTTTTCCTTTTTGTTCTTAGTCATAGGGGTTGGAAAACATGAAGGGGATAGACAAAACTAGGATGAGGGTTGGGAAGAAGACAAGGGTTATATTTTTTTCTTAATTTGAAAAGGAAATAGTTACAAAAGGGAAAAATAAAAAATAAAAAACTTAATTTCAGATGAATTTTTTAGTTTTCACGCGCCTAACTACTACTTTCGTTAATTACGTTTCCATTTGTAATTCCAAATTATTATTGTTGTCTTAAAATTGTCAAGTGGCTTCATTTTAGCTTGCCACTTGGCTTAACTACGTTGCAAATTACCCAACTTTTAATATAATATAGAAATATAGATGGTTTAAATTTACCTTCGGTTCATATTTTGGTCCAATATGCACACACATTATCTTGTGTTGTGTGCATTTTAGGTTCTAAATGATAGGGCGAATATAATTCAATCCAGTCTAGGGTGCCACAGACTCAATAAAATGATACCAACGCACTAATAAAGGACCCACACACTGTTCTTATCACGACCCAAATCCGTAATAGGTCGCGATGACACCTAATGCCGCTGTTAGGCAAGCCCACAAGTAAAATTACTATTTAGTTACCCCTTTTAAACATTTTAAAACGTAAGTTTTCCTTTTAAGAGAGAACGAATTAAATAAGATTTCATGCTACCGTGACAACTCTTTTTAAACAAAATACCAGCATAATAAGTACATACACTGCGGTGATAAAAATGATGAGTACAACAGTACAAAAATACTACAAGTCCCCAAAATCCGATGTCACAAGTACATGAGCAATCTAGAGAATATACAAAACTACTAAAATTATTATCCTATAGTGATAGACAGGAATAGTAAATAAGATAGAAGGAGACTCTGGTGCTGCTGATCGTAGCAAGGCAAGCAGCTCACCACTAAGTCTCCGTAGATGATCGGCTACACGCCCGCATAACCACTGGTGGAACCTGTCTCAGTACCTGCACATCAGTACAAAATGTAGCGTGAGTACGGAAAGCAACACGTACCCAGTAAGTATCTAGTCTAACCTCGAAGAAGTAGTGACGAGGGGTCGACTTGACACTTACTAGAAGTCAAATAATAATAAAATAAATGCACAAAGTAAACATGGTGAGTATACAAGTATCAATGAAGCAAATAAGAGCAACTACAGTAAATCACTCAGGAGTCTATATCAAATCACCAACATATCATAACCGGCCGTGAAAGCGCTAACACAATATACCCAAACCAGAACCCATTTCGATTACCAAGCACGAAGCTGCTGAGGCGAACTATCCGATCCCATAAGAATAGTGGTACTCAGTACTGCCGAGGAGAGCGACCCGATCCCATAAGAGTGGTGTTATCATACTGCCAACGCGAACGGCTCGATCCCATAAGAGTGGTGTTATCATACTGCCGAGGCGAATGGACCGATCCCATAAGAGTAGTGTTAACATCATGTTGAGGAGAACAGTCCAATCCCATAGGAGTAGTGAAATTTACCTCGCTCGCGGAAGTACTTGCGAGACGAGAAGACATGGATTTTTATAGTTTATCAAGTATTCCCCAGTTTTCTGAAATAAGAAACTAAGTCAATAATTCCAATTTAAATCCCCAGAGCTCAGCTCTAATCAAGACAATTAATACACATGATAGGCATAAAAAGTACAATTAGAAGCATGATGTGAATCTAAGTCTACCCGGACATATCATGAAATATAGCTATGTACAGATTCTCGTCACCTCGTGCGTACGTAGCTCCCCACACAAGTAGCACGCAACAATAACATGCCTAAGGGGATAAGTTCCCTCTTACAAGGTTAGGAAAGAGACTTACCTCGGTTTCAAGTCCTCAATCTGGCTCTCCAACCTCATTAGAACTCTCCAAACGACGCTGAGGACTCCGAAACTAATCAAAAGTCGTATAAACTAGTAAATATATGCTCAAAAGTTCATAATTTAGCTATTAAAGTAATTACCTAACCCAAATTGGAATATTCTTAAAATTTACCCCCGGGCACACGTGCCCGGACTCCGGAGATTTTTGAAGATAAATGTTACTCATAACCTCACGAACCCAAATATATAATTTCTATTCAATTCCATAATTATTTTCGTGGTCTAATCCCATTTTTACCAAAACCTAAGTTTTCCAACAATCTCCTAAAATTTCCACAATATCTATATTAAAATCTACCCATAATACATGATTTAAACTCATTTATGTAGAAATTACTTACCTCAAAGCGCTAGGTAAAAATCCCTCCTCAAAGAGGTCTAAATTTGACCAACGAGTGAGAGAAATGAAGAAAATAAGCCTAAGTCCCGTGTTTAAAAATGCTACTGCCCACTGATCCTTCTTCGCGATCGCAGAAGAGGCCTCGCGATCGCAAAGGCAAACAGCCCAAGCCCAAAATATAGGCTATCGGGAACGCGAAGGCTTGTATGGCCTGCCCTACGCAAACCTGAGGGCTTCTTCGCGAATGCGAAGACCACAACGGCCACCCCTGCCCAACCTGCTCTACGCGAACGCGGGCCCATTCACACGAACGCGAAGAACATAGGTCCTAGACCTTCGCGAACGCGGACTAGGTGTCGCGAACGTGAAGCACAAGTCCTAGCCCCCTAAATTTTCCTTCTTCGCGAACGTGACCCCACCCATGCGATCGCGAAGAAGGAAACTAGAACCAGCAGTGACAGCATTTTGGACTTAGCTCCGGGCGGTCCGAAACTCACCCGAGGTACCGCAGACCCCGTCTAATGCACCAACAAGTCCATAAATATAATACGGATCTGTTCGATCTCTCGAAACACGTAAAAGAACATCAAAACTAAGAACCGCACCCCAAAACCGAATTGAATCAAGTTATGAACTTCAAGCTTTTTAACTTACTCCGAACGCGCCGAATCATACTTAGACTATTCTAAATGACACCAAATTTTGCGTGCAAGTCATAAATTAACATACAAAACTATTTCCAGACTCGGAATCCCAAACGAATCTTGATAACACCAAAGTCTACTCTAGACCAAACTTAAAGAACTTGAAAAACCTTCTTTCAGTATTAAGTGTCAAACGCTCCCAGGTCATCCGAAACCCGATACGAACACAGCTCCAAGTCCAAAATAATCATACGAACGAGACTGTCAAATCCTGGTTCCGAGGTTGTTTACTCAAAGCGTTGAGTCAAGTCAAGCTTGATCATTATAGGCCACTATTAAGGAACTAAGTGTTCTGATTTCAATTCGAACCCTTCCAAACCCAAGTCAACCATCCTCGCAAGTTATAAAACAGTAAAGGCACATAAGAGGAGTCTTAATTAGGGAAATGGGGATCTAAAAAGAAAAACTACCGGTCTGGTCATTACATTCTCCACCTCTTAAACAAACATTCGTCCTCAAACGGGTCTAGAGCCATACCTGGATTACTGAAAAAATGCGGATATCTGCTCCTCATGTCCTCCTCGGCCTCCCAAGTCGCTTCCTCGACTGGTAAACCGCTACACTGGACCTTTACCGCAAAAATATTCTTGGACCTTAACTGGCGAACTTGCCTGTCAACAATGGCAATTGGCTCCTCTTCATAACCCAAACTCTCATCTAGCTGAACCGTGCTATAATCTAGCACGTGCGGCCTGTCGGCATGGTACCTCCGGAGCATAGACACATGGAACACCGGATGCACTTCCAATAGACTAGGAGGCAAAGCAAGCTCATAAGCAACCTCCCCAACTCGTCTCAATACCTCAAATGGGCCAACAAACCTTAGGCTCAACTTGCCCTTATTCCCGAACCTCATGATTCCCTTCATCCGCAAGACTTTCAAAAGAACCTTCTCGTCCACCATAAATGATGAATCACGGGCCTTCTAATCCACGTAAATCTTCTGTCTGGACTGTGCTGTATGAAGTTGCTACTTAATCAACTTTACCTTTTCCAAGGCATCCTTCACTAAATCAGTGCACTATAACCTAGCCTCGTCAGGCTCAAACCATCCAATGGGCGAACGACATCACCGACCATATAAAGCCTCGAACGGAGCCATGCCAATGCTGGACTGGTGACTTTTACTATAAGAAAACTCGGTCAAAGGCAAGAATCAATTCCACTACCCTCCAAAGTCAATCACACATGCTCTGAGCATATCCTCCAGGATCTGAACTGTCCACTCCGACTGCCCGTTCGGTCTGCGGGTGAAAGGCTGTGCTGAGCTCTACTCGGGTGCCCAACTCACTCTGTACTGCTCTCCAAAAGTGCAAAATGAACTGAGTGCCTCTATCTGAAATGACGGAAACAGGCGCACCATGCAACCAAACAATCTCCTGAATGAAAATCTAGGCCAATCTCTCTAACGAGTACATAGTCACAACCGGAATAAAGTGTGCTGACTTGGTCAACCTGTCGACAATGACCCAAACGGCATCAAACTTCCTCAATGTCCGCGACAACCCAACTACAAAGTCCATAGCGATCGTCTCTCATTTCCATTCCGGTATAACCATCTGCTGGAGTAGGCCGCCTGGCCTCTAGTGTTCATACTTAACTTGCTGGCAATTTAGACATCTCGCCACATACTCAACTATGTCTTTCTTCATCCGCCACCACCAATAATGCTGCCTTAGGTCGCGATACATCTTCGTAGTACCAAGGTAAATAAAATACCGAGAGCTATGTGCCTCCTCTAGAACCTTCTCCCTCAAGCCATCAACAGTAGGAACACATAAACGAACCTGAAGTCGCAGAATACCATCTTCGCCGATAGTAACCTCTCTGGCACTACCACGAAGTACCGTCTCTCTAAGAGCCAGAAGGTGTGGATCATCGTACTGACGAGCCTTGATCCACTCAATTAATAAAGACTGAGCCAGTACACATGCAAGAACTCGACTGGGCTATGAAATATCCAACCTCACAAGTCTGTTAGCTAAGGACTAAATGTCCAAAGCCAATGGCCTCTCCTCTGCTGAAATAAATGCCAAGCTACCCATACTCTCAGCCTTTCTGCTCAAGGCATCCGCAACCACATTTGCCTTGCTCGGATGATAGAAGATGGTGATATCATAGTCTTTTAGTAACTTGAGCCACCTCAAATTGAGATCCCTCTGCTTGAACAAATGCTGCAAGCTGCGATGATTGGGGTAAACCTCACAGGACACTCCATAAAGATAATTCCTCCAGATCTTAAGAGCATGAACTATCGCGGCCAACTCCAAATCATGCACGGGGTAATTCTTCTCGTGGGGCTTCAGCTGACGTGAAGCATATGCAATAACTCGCCCCTCCTGCATCAATACACAACTCAGGCCAACGCGTGAAGCGTCGCAATACAAAGTATATATCCCTGAACCAGAAGGCAACATTAAAAGCGGTGTTATAGCCAAAGCTGACTTGAGCTTCTGAAAGCTCGTCTCGCAATCATCAGACCATCTGAACAAAGCACCCTTCTGGGTCAATCTAGTCAAGGGCACTGCAATAGACGAGAAACCCTCCACGAACCAACGATAATACCTTGCTAACCCTAAGAAACTCCTGATCTCGATCGTTGTCGTAGGACGAGGCCAACCCTGGACTGCATCAATCTTCCTGGGATCCACCTTAATTCCCCCACCTGATACAACATGCGCCAAGAAAGCCACAGAATCCAACCAAAACTCACACTTGGAGAAGTTAGCATAAAGCATCTATTCCCGCAAGGTCTGATGCACTAATCTCAAATGCTGCTCGTGTTACTCCATAGTACACGAGTAGATCAATATGTCATCAATGAAGACAATGACAAATGAATCAAGATACGGCCTGAGCAGTCGGTTCATCAAATCTATAAATGCCACTAGGGCGTTAGTCAAGCCGAATGACATCACTAAAAACTCATAGTGGCCATATCTAGTTCCGAAAGCCATTTTCGGAATATCCAAAGCACGAATCTTCAGCTGATGATACCCAGATCTCAAATCAATCTTAGAGAACACCCTGACACTAAGGCTGTAAAGTGGGCCGGTTTGGGCCCGGGACCGGCACGGGCCCGCGGTCCTAGTGGGCCTAACGGGCCTAGTGGTCCGGTCCCTAGTGGTCTTGGGCTTTTTAACGGGTAAGGCCCGTCACGGGCCGGGTAGAACAAAAGGCCCGGCAGGCCTGGGTCCGCCAGGCGGGCCTGGTCCGGGCTAAAATTCTAAAAAAAAAAAAAAGTTTTTTAAAAAAAATAGCCAATGGCCAGATTTTTAAAATCTAGCCGTTGGAGCTTCAATTTGACCGTTTGAGCTTCAGAAAATAGCCATTTTGGCCCCCAAACTTTAATTTAACCCCAAATTTTTTATAAATACACTTTTTACCTATTCCCACCTATAAATACCCCCCCATTCTTTCATTTTTAACTCACAAATTCTCTCAATCTCTCTCAATCTCTCTCTAATTATTTCCATAAGTGCTTACTTTATTATTTCAATTTCGTGAAAAATTGTGAAGTTGGTGAATTGAAGTATTAAAGTCTTCAAGTCTTCAACAATATTCAATTTTCAAGAAGTTGTTCGTCAATTCGGTAACCTCGTTCCAACTCTTTAATTTTTAATATATTGTTGTATTTGTTTTAATTAGTTTAATTATAATTAATATGAATTTTTCATTGAAAAAAATGTTTGGTGGTAAGGGCAAGGGAAAATCTAAAATTGGCCAATCTAGTAGCCAAGCTACTCCTCCTCCCCCTGTTACCCGTCCTTCTCGACCTATTATTCTAGATAGTGATCACCCTTGTTTTCAATTTTTCGATAGTCAATATTATTATGATGTTGCACCCGGTAATCAATTAGATGACCAAACGGTGAATGCTCTTTATGGTAATGAAACTATATTTGAAAATAATATTTTAGATGAAACCCAACCCGATTTAGATGAAACGCAACCAGATTTAGATGAAACACCTACTAGTCCTAATAATAACCCAACTGATGACCCTCCTGTAGTAACCCCTACATTTGATAGAAGACCTCCTAGACGGGCCGAACCATCTCTTGTTTGGCACTTTTTTACTCAATTAAGAGAAGAAAACAAAGCTAAGTGTAAAAGCTAACTGTAGCGGTACGGATAGTTTAACTAGGCACATAATGAAACACCCTAGTAATAAACAGAGATATTTATAAATGAAAGCTGCGGAAGAGGGGACGGGCGTAGGTAATCCGGGTCAAACTAGTGCAGGTTCAAACTTAGTCCAACCCGGAATTAACATCGTTACCGGTGGAATTTTATACTACGATCCAAATAAGGATCGTGAAGAATTGGCAAAAATGGTAACAGTTATGTGCTTACCATATAGCTTTCCTTCTAACCCCCATTTTATACAATATATTAGAAAAGTTTATAATCCTACTTATAAAGGATGGCCTCGTGCTACCGTGAAGGCCAACATTTATAAATATAAGCATGAATATGAACAGTATTTGCGATATCTATTTACCCATATAGATTGTCGCATTGCAATTACTACGGATATAGGTAGAAGTGCATTGGACTGTGACTATTTAACCGTTACAAGTCATTGGATAGACGAGGACTGGATAATGCAAAAACGCATTATCGCATATAGAATAATTAACTCACGCCACACTAGTAAATTTATAGCTAGCACGGTATCAGACATTTGTAGATATTTTTGTATTAGAGATAAAATAATGTCTGTTACCATGGATAATGCGTCTAGTAACACAAACGCAATAGGTATGCTTACAACTACTTTAAATCCCGTATTTTCTAATATTTTTCATGTTAGGTGCATTTGTCATATTTATCATTTAATTGTCGGTGACGGAATGAAAATGTTAAACATAGAAATAGAAAAGGTAAAAATGGCTCTTAATTGGCTATTTTACTCAAACCGTAGAAGTAGACTTAGAGAATATTTAAAAAATATGATGAATGTGGCCTTAGAGAAAGAAAGGTTCCTAAACCTTGCCCGACTAGATGGAATTATATGTATGAAAGTCTAGTTGTTGCGTATGAATATAGGAACCCAATTACAGCAACCTACAATGCTCGTGTAGGTGGTGGTGATGATGAAGACGACAAGCACCTAACTAATCAAGATTGGGTTAACGTTAAAACACTTATAGATTTTTTAGAACAATTTTCAGTAGCAACTAACGATTTATCTGGGCAATACTATCCTACTATTTCTAACTGTTTAGTTTATATTGCTGCACTTGTAGATTTATTTGATTAATTTATAGATAGTGGTGTAATTTATCAATTTGCCATTGATTCTATGAAAGAAAAATTTAAAAAATATTTTTTCCCTATCCTCCCTATTTATGGCGTTGCCGCACTATTAAACCCAACCATGAAATTAGGATGTCCCCAATTTTGGTATTCAAAAATTTATAACTCTTTGTCACTTTCAGCTGAGGAATTTGCAACACTTGGAGATGCAATAGCCTCAATTAAAATAAATGCACATACAATTTATAATGCATATCAAACTGCTTTAGATCATGCTAGACCCAATATTTCAACTCCTACTTCGTCCACTTTACGACCAGGTAAAAGAACTGCTGGCATAAAGGCCCTTAGTGCTTGGACGGAGTTCAGGGGTTCCCAAGGTGGGAATATTGGTGATAGTTCACAACTAAATGAGCTTCAAGTTTATTTGTCGCAGGGATTTGAATCAGAGAATCCCGACGGCTCCTTCGACGTTTTGGAATGGTGGAACGACAAACAAAAACACTATCCGGTTCTTTCAAGGATGGCTCGAGATATATTAACCGTTCAAGCTTCAACGGTGGCATCGGAGAGTGCTTTCAGTCAAGCGAGACTTCAACTCGGTGATCATAGAGCGTCGATGAGGGATAGCTTGGAAAAGGCAGTACTCTTCCGAGATTGGATCCGTTCGGAAAGAAGAAATTTCGGACTTGCAGAATCATAACCGGATGTCGACGAAGCTTATGAAGAAATGCTATCAGAACTTGCGCAGGATGCTTGTTCGCCCGGAAGCGGTGATGAACAAGCTTCTTTTCCATCACCGCCAACGGAAGTTCCTCCGGACCTTGAAGGATTTATGAGATTTGTTAGGGATAATACTTAGAGTAATATGTAACTTTCTTAGTTTTTTTTCCTTTTAATGGTGGTATTAGTACCTTGTTGTGCTCATTCCATTGGGGGGAGGAAGACTAAGAAAGATAATTGTTTAGTTTATTATGTAACTTGTATTTTGGCACATCTTCCTTAGTTTTTTTTTCCTTTTAATGGTGGTATTAGTACCTTGTTGTGCTCATTCCATTGGGGGAAGGAAGACTAAGAAAGATATTGCCATTTTTTGTTAATGTCATAATAATAAAAATTATAAGACATTCTCTTGAATATTTCTTTGCAATTTATTTTGTCTTTAAATATGATATGGTATATATATATTATATATCTAATGCATATGTTATACATATATACATATATAATATATGTATATATATATTATAATACATATAAACTATATATATACATATATATATAATATAATTATAAATATATACATATTATATATATACAATATATACAATATATATAAAATATATATACAATATATACAAGGCTTATATTAGACTTATACATATATAATACATATATAAACAATAAACTATATATATAAACTATAAACTATATATATATATATATATATATATATATATATATATATATATATATATATATATATATATATATATATATATATATATATATATATATAATATACAACATATATATATATAATATATACACGACTTAAGTAGGCAATATATTTATATATGTCTAATTGCAATATATATATACACACATAATATAATTGTAAATATATACATATACAATATATACAAGGCTTATATTAGACTTATAAATATATAATACATATAAACTATATATACAATATATTGCCTTATATATATGTATGTGTATATATATATATATATGTAGTTTATATGTATTATATATATATATACATATATAAATAATAAACTATATATATAACTATAAACTATATATATATATATATATATATATATTTAAACTATATATATATAAATACATGTATATATATGGCAATATATTGTATATATAGTTTATATCTATATATATATATGTATATATATATATATATTATATACAACACTTATATAAAGCAATATATATATATAGTTTATGTGTATTATATATATATACATATATAAACAATAAACTATAAACTATATATATATATATATATAAACTATATATATATATATATACATATATATAAAGCAATATATTGTATATATGTCTAATTGCAATCTATATATATA
>MCJB01009965.1:76505-96767 GCA_002018475.1 Nicotiana obtusifolia | reverse complement strand
CAACACATGAGATACATTTGCGTGCATATAAAATGAACTCTTCGACTTGTTAATCAACTGGCCCGACACTTTCTCATATCTTCCCAAGACTTCCATTATTTTACTCAATGATTGAGGATGCGCAGAAGCAAAAATAATTGTATCATCCGCATATGCCAAATGATTCAAAGGATCGGACCATTTTGGCATACCAAATCCCACGAATGACCTGTCTTCAAAGAGCTTATTCAATGATCTGGACAATACTTCTGCCGAAAGAATGAATAAAGCAGGAGATAAAGGGTCTCCTTGTTTCACTCCTCTTGTCGATTTGAAGAAACCTGACGATTGTCCATTCACAAGCACTGAATACCAATTATTAGCCAATAGATTCCAAACCATGGAAATAAAGTGCTCGGCAAAACCCATCCTTCGTAAAACATGCATCAAATATTTCCACGAGACCCTGTCATACGCCTTAGCCATGTCAAGTTTGATCACCATGTTAGCTGGCTTTCCTCTCATCCTTATGTCCGTAACAATCTCTTGTGTAAGAAGAATGTTTTCAAAAATACTTCTCCCTTTTACAAATCCAGATTGGTTCTTAGATATGTAGCTAGGTAAGAACTCCAATCTGTCGTGAATGACTCTCGACATAACTTTGTTGATAAAATTATTCAAACTTATGGGTCGTAAGTCTGAAAATGTCTGAGCATTTAACTTCTTAGGCAGCAATACTAGATTAGTATGTGTGATGGATTTAGGCAATGGTGCACCACCATAAAAATGTAACACCATACTGTGAATATCAAATCCAATCACATCCCAACATACCTGATAAAATAAGCCCGAAAATCCATCCGGACCACTTGCACTTTCCCCACTTAATTCGAATACTACTGCCTTGACCTCCTCCAATGTTGGGTATCTGCACAGCTCCCAGTTCTGCTCCATAGTTACCATCGATGGCACACTGTCCAGCATCGAGAAATCTGCCGTGTCTTCTTCACTTGTGAATTGGCCCTGATAAAATTCGACTGCTTCCTGGGCCAGTTGCTCCTGGCCTTCCAACCATGATCCATCTCCATTTTGTATTCTTTTCAACTGTAATTTTTGTCTCTTCCCATTGACATGATTGTGGAAGAATTTAGTATTCTTATCCCCTTCCTCGAACCAAGTCATTCCGGCTTTTTGCTGCCAATATTGCTCCTCTATACTGAGATACTTTTTCAATTCTGCCTGTGCCTTTTGAAGTACAATTCAATTTTGTATCGTTGGCTCCTTCTCAAACATCATCTCTTTTACTTTGACAATATCTTCAAGAATAGCTAACTGTTTGAAGATATCTCCAAAGGTCTGTCTGCTCCATTTAGACAAAGCTGCTTTCACCTTCTTGAGTTTATGCTTGAAATAATATACGGATCCTCTACAAAATCAGCATTCCAATTCTGTCTCACCACCTCCATGAACGTCTCATGTTTTGTCTAGAAATTCAAAACTTTGAATGGTTTCGCAAAGTTTGAAACCTGCTCCCCAGACGTCATAAGCAACGGGGCATGATCTGATCCAGTTCTAATCAAATGTTCTACATCAATTATAGGGAACAAACTTTGAAATGGCAAGTTCACAAAAATTCTATCCAATCTTTTGAATATGCACTCAGCATTCGACCTCCCATTCCACCACGTGAACGGGCTGCCCTTGTACCCTTGATCGAACAAACCATAAGAATTCACACAAAATGCAAAGTCTTCATATTCCGGAGGGTGCACTGGCAATCCACCTATCTTTTCATCCTCATGAAGCAATACATTGAAGTCTCCTCCTACCAGCCAAGGAAGCTCCAAATCATTCGCCATATAATATAAATTGTCCCATAATTCCAGTCGTTCAAGTGCATCACATTTAGCATAAACAAAGGTCATCATAATTTACTGACCTAGTTCATGATGTAGCACCTTAACTGTTATCTGCTGCTCAGTTTCCATCACCAATTCCCATTCTACTACTGCATCAAAAAACAACCAAATCTTTCCATTTATGTTCGAATATGCAGTCTCCATATGTAGTCTTCTTCTATATCTTTGTATGTGTCCAGCTTTTTGAAATGGTTCCATCAGTGCAATAACACAGAAATTATGTTCTCTATGCATGTTGATGACTCTTGGAAAATCCTGCTCCGTATTAACAGACCTAATGTTCCATATAAGTGTCTTCATCATCATTTACTTTGTGAAGTTGCCCTCCGAGGCAATATTCTTGTAGGTTGAACTTGTTCTTTGATCTGTGGCTTCTGTGACTTCTTGTTCTTCTTCATTATCTTTGGGCTTGATAACGGTGATATATTTGCTTCTCGAACTACCTGTTTAAAATTTGCAGCAGTAGATTCATCATCACCTTCGTCCTCGATCAGCTGGTTCTCGATGATGATATTTCCAATCGGTTCCACATTGTGCGTAACTTTGCAAAGGACTCTTCAGTGGCACATTAATCTGTAGTTGGATATTATGCTCCGTACTTCGATTAGGACTTATCATCATTGTTGGATCACTCTCCTTTAGCACCTCTATAGACTGATGATCATGTATGACTATCCCCTTAGGATTCACTGTTGCAGCAGTAACCAGTTTACTTTGGACATCGATGTTTTGGTCATGAACATCGATGTTTTCACATACTGGAACTCCGTCTACAATTGCCACCAACTCCCTATTTTTACCTGAGTCAACATCAATATTTGTTGACCTCGATACATCATCAACTGGACCTCGATTAATTGCATTAACATCAATCAAGGCTAATCTCAATTTGTCTTCAAGCTGACCTCAATCACCTGACGTGCTCTCAATTCGAGCACTGTCAGCCTCGAACTTATTAAGGCTCTTCGTAACACTTTGGTCTAAATCTGCAGATCCTCCTTCAGCATTTAATTCCTTGGCATCGTTTTCCAATCTCGATTTGTCATATGTTTGAAATGGAACCTCATGACATGAATGATTAGTTGTCACATTCAACTTTCTTAATTCTTCTTTGTCTATTCCAAATCTTCTATGCACCCAATCGATTGTAGATTCTTTTCGAACTCTCTCATCAATCTCCGCGTCTCGACCATTATCTTCAATATCTTTCGAGATTGAGTGATCGACATTATTGACCTGTGCATCTCGATCTCCAAATTCGATCTCAGCATATTTCGAGGCCGAGTTATCAACATTATTCCCCACTCGATTTTCATGCACTTTCTGATTCTTTTCCTTCTTTTCATTATTCAAAACTTGTTCAACTGCTTCCTTCTTCACACGTAAATTTTCCAGCTCCTTATTTGATGTCTCTCCATTATTTGTAATCTGTAATGCATATTGGTCAGCATCCTCCATCTCCAAAGCATCAAATTTGTTTGTGATCATCAACTCTTGCACTTTGTTCTTTCCTTTATCCTTGCCATTGCGTTTGTCATTGGATTTTTTAGCATCTATAATATGACCTCTATTATCCCGTTGATATTTATTATTTCTAGCTTGCATCCATTCTTGTCTAGATTGTTGCACAGTAGGTCTGCCCACAACCTTACCACTCGTAAGAACCATAGTTGAATTGGCTGCAGTGCCAACAATCTCCTTTTCCTTGTTCTTTCTATCATCAACAGGTCTTAGTTCTGGTTTGATCACCCAACATTCATCTTCATTATGACCTTGCTTATTGCAACTCTTGCAATACTTAGGCAAATAATCATACCTAATTTTGATCCACTTTGAAACCTCTGGGCCAGTCTCATCCTCCTCTTCGACAATTTTGATCCTTTGCGGTAAGTTGGCTAACAAATTCACCTCGACTTTTACTTTTGCGCAACTAGGTCTAGTGCCATTTTGTGTAGCCAAATCAACATGTAAAGGATTTCCTACTGCCCGGGCAAGAGAAAATACGAACTTCTTACCAAAAAAGTTAGGAGGAAGTTCTGGAAAGCTAATCCATGCCACTGCGATCAGAGTTTCCTCCTCCGGTGTCCACCATGGGTTCCACTTCGAACATCGCATCTGCCACATGACACCATCGACTTTCAAATAATAAGCCGGCTTCGATAAGAGATGAATATAATCCTCCATCAGCGACAACCTTATCAATACATGATTGTCCTCGATCAATCCAATCGAACATGAGCCTTTTAATTCACACTGGATCGGAATGACTTTACGTAATTCATTAAGCACAGGTTTGCCATACGAAAATTTTCCAAGAACTGCCAATTGCAAACCTTGTTTGATGATCGATTGCTTTACTTCTGCCTTCTTCCAGCATACAATGGGTTCACCATGGAGATACTCAATTGGTTTGATATGTACAGTGGGTAGAGTTTGAGCGACAGCATTCAAGACTTTAGGTTGAAGAAGATCGACGTATTTTTGGGTTGGATTCACGTGTGTATTTGATGTAGTAGGTTGTGGAGAAGAAGAAGACGACTGACCAGCACCATCAGGTGGCTGGCCAGTGGCCGGAGCAGCCATGAATGGCGTACGTGTGCAGGTTGCCACTTTTATGCCATTGTATTTAGAAAATGCTCACTTTTTTAAAATTATATCC
Organism: Nicotiana obtusifolia; assembly: GCA_002018475.1. Taxonomy (NCBI): domain Eukaryota; kingdom Viridiplantae; phylum Streptophyta; class Magnoliopsida; order Solanales; family Solanaceae; genus Nicotiana; species Nicotiana obtusifolia. The sequence goes on along the minus strand of MCJB01009965.1, from coordinate 92,210 downwards.
CTAGTCTGAACATTAGTTAATTAAAATTTAAACTTCAAACTAGATGGCTACCTTCAAACTTCACGCCAGTGATTTATTTTGAAAAAGTGGCCGACCTTTAAATACACCGCTACAAAAGTGGTTAAATTTGCCAATATAATCTGGTAAAAAAAAAAAGGAAGCTTAGACTTTTGGCCTGCTATTTAAAAGGGTGAAGTAATAAATAGTCCTAAAAGTGAATGGCGTTGAATTTTGTAAAATTAACCCAAATAGCTATCCATCCAATCGCTTAAACTAAAAATAGTCAGTGAAGGTAGAATACATGCATAATTTATGTATTATATGTGTATAATTGTGTATAATCAATGTATTTATGTATATGGCTAGAAAAAGAGAATGAATATGAAAGGCTATTTATGTAATATCCCTTGAATTTTGTCCCTGCTTGCCTCATGACTTCAAGTTTAACAAGTCTTCTCCCTCGCTTGCCCCGTGGACAGTATTTTTAAATTTTGAACTTGAAGTTTTGCCTGTAGGCAAGCGGCAGTCAAAGGTAAGACCACCCCAAAAAGTATCGTATTTATGTGATTTTTTGTATTTATAGATTTTTTAGTAATAAAAAAAAATTTTAAAAAATATTGTAGCAAGAAACAATCCCAAAATCATCAAAACCCCTACTCTGTCACCCTCCATCACCACCGAGCCATTTCTGGCAACAACTTCACCAATAAAAAGGCCTTGGCCGGCCGGAAGAGCTTCGCTCCAACGGCCCTCTCTCTTTTTTTACTCATTTTCTTTGCCGTTTTCTCTCAAAATGTAACCTACTTTCTCAATCATTTCTTCACTTTTACTCTTTTTCTATGTATGTACACAATTTATGTATATACGTTGTGTATGTATAAATTATACAATGTATTACACAACTTATTCCACATTAAACACTAAGTACTCAATGAATGTATACACCGAGTATACATTTATTATACACTAAGTATATACATGCAGCTTCACCTTCATTTCAATCACAGAGTTAGAAATAAAACTCAAAACATCACAAGCCCCTTAGCCCGACTCGGGTCTAACGTTTGCTCGTATAATTTTTAGTTTGCTCATAAAAAATTAGATTGTATTTTAATTAATAACTTATAAAATTTTAAACTATAGTTTAATATTTTCTTATAAGATTTTTAGTTTGCTCAAAAACGGATCTTTAAGCATGATCTAAAAGGTTTATCAATTAAAAAAAAAATCATTTACTTAATAACTTATACAAAAAGGGACAACTGGCGAGAATATTAATATGGGTATGTGTTATTGTAAAGGTTACATATAGTAACTGGTTAGATAGGAGAAAAAAAAAGTAACTGGTCGGAATCATTTAAATTTGCAATATCTAAATAAGACAATATACAGTTAGAAATAAAATGATATCCAGCTATGATAACAAACTATTCTTTCAAATCTGATTATATATTTCAAGATCCATAATCTAATCATAATTAAAGTTTTATTTGATTCACTCTGCAGCTACTCTACAAGCTATAAAAGCACACCTCTTGGTTACCTTGATTATCCAAAGTAAGCAGAGAAAAACGAAACACGCTATCTAAGACTACATATAGAGTGTATTTCTAAAAGGAGAATGGCAAAGCTTTTGACTTATGTCCTTCTCATTGCTGTTATGTTTCTTGGTAATGAATAACATACACTACCTTTTCTTTTTGGTATATCAATACTTGCTATTCTCATGTATATTACCTAATGTGAATACTTAATATTTTTTTGCCCTTTTTGTGTTTTATTGGATGCAGTTTGAACAATGATCCCATCAACAAAGGCGGCAAACACCTGCTATTAAATACATACAAAATATTATTATGTGATCAAGGCAAAATTGAACCAAAATGTTTGCCATTTTGCGAGCAGAAATTTGGACCCCAAGCTGGTGCCCAATGCATTAAAAATGTTGGCGTTGAGGGTTCTTTTTGTGCTTGCAATTATCCTTACTAGTCACCTTTTCTCTTTCCTTTTGAATAAACTTTAACAATTTCTGTATTATATCTCAAATTATAATGAATTATTTGTGCTTCAGGAGCTCTTTATTTAAATTTTCCTGTTTATTTTTCTTCATTCTTCATCCATGGAAATAGAATAAATTTTCAGAGGAGTCTATACATATGCTCATAGGGAATTAATTTAAGTGCAGCGGACTCAAGGAGCAATATATCTTATAAAAAACAAACAAATGATTTTACTTTAATTCAATTTTGAGCATTACAACTATCGTAGGGAAAGAAATTAATGAATTAATTAGAGAAAATATGATTTCCTCTGTTTTATTTTTCATTATTATGCCATAATATCTCCTACTAGGGGTGGTCCCCTGCATCATTGGTCCTCGTTCAATGCTTGAGATTCTCGATTTTGGCTGTATAATAGAACACGAAAAATAATTAGAAAACAAAAGCACAGCTGAGAAAGTCATCAAGTGGAAAAAAAATATAGAAAGGAGTTTAATTTGTACCTTTGAGCTCCATCATACCACAGTCGGCGTCACATTTCATCTCACAAAAAGTGTAGCCATGGCCCCCATCAGCGCATTCCTTTTGACATTTGTCAAAGCACCGCTTGAAAACTTCATCCGCTTCAGCCACGTCAACATGCACAGCTGACAACACAACTATGCACATTACAAACACTGCTACTACCTTCTTTGTCTCCATTCTTTTTTTTCCCACTTAATAGGTTTTGTTTCTTTTTTAATTAATTTGATGTTTTTGCTGGTTGGTTTATTACCCTTGGACGATCTGTTAATGGACATAAAATTGTATTTATAGGTAATTCTGACCCTTTACGTTGGAGGATATACCTTAAAGCAAGGGAAAGCTCGTGGATTTCCTCGGATTTTGGGAATTGAAGAGTCATTGATTAGACTTGTGTTCCATAAATTGGGGAAAGCAAGTGTATGTTATTCCGTATTACAGCATTGTTTGCTCGCTAATTCAAGAAATGATTTTCACCACCGAATAATTGACTGCAAGGTGGGCAACGCTTTCATTAACCTCTTAGGACAATTACAGTAATTTTTTCAAAAACTTTCAGTATCAACTAGAGAAAATAAAGCCAGGCTTTGTGATTTTACAAGTTTAGTGCTCCCTCCATTCTATTTCCTTTTTAGTTTGTTTAGAAAATAACGGTAGCTTTTTAAAGTTAAAAAATAATTTAACTTAAATTTTTCATTTGGCTAGATGATAAGTTTTTTATAATTATAAATATTATGACATATTTAAAATTATAAATTTGAGTACGATGGATCGGAGTACTTATTCAAAATTAATAAACTTTTGAAATTTGCTGTGCGTAACTTGGTGAATTTTGCTGGTAGCTGGAACACAGACCACAAGTATCGTTCCTTTGTTCATTGCTTTACGAGTAGTATAAACGGATCTATTTGACGTTGAGATGATTGAATCAAACTATGACCATGATTTTTTTCTCCATAGAATACAAGACGGTAATTAAATCATTCGAGTCATTAAAATTTGTTGCTTCAAGAAATGGATGGAGATAGGATTAGACCAGGACCCACTATTTCTACATTCTGAGACTTGAATCGGTGCATTGCTTCTTTCTATTTCTTTTAGTTTTTGGATCTTTAGATGGGGCATTAAAAACTCAACCGCGCCCAGAAACTCATCACCAACACGCCCATTGCACCCGCTACTGCCAAGCATTCACGTGATAATGACTTTGTCTGCACATGAAAAGAGTCGTAAAACCTCTCCCTTTTTATGAACAAGTTTCGAGTATCGATATATTCTATATAGTAATTGCTTATCCGTAAAACAATATAGTTGAATTTGTTACGTGGTTTATAGACAAACGAATTTGATCTAAATATAATAATTGAATAAAATTAAAAATAAGACTTAGCGGTTGAAATCGAAAAAAAGGGCAAGCTTGGCTCCAGGAGTGATGCCTCCAAGGACAGAAATAAAAATAATATAAAATAACAAGTAAAATTATCTTCTTAAGCTTGAGAATGGAATATAGCATAAATTTTGTCAAGAAATTCGTTCAACTCTATAATGGTTGTCATGCCTACTATTTATAGCTAGACCAAGGGAAACAAGATCCTAGGATCAAGCCCCTCTTAAATGACAGTAATTAAAGGGGGCTATTGATGAATATGAAACAACAGACCATGAACACAAATATTATCTGCAATGGCTGCACATTTAATACCAGCAAATATTCTTCATTAAATACTATCTTATGGCAAACATTCGATCTGCTCACGTTGATCGTCCTTTTTCCGATGCCAACTACAGATGTTGTTCCAGGAACGAGTTATTATTTGATTTACTTTCTACTTGTCTTCAGTTCCACGTGTCGCTCTATTATTTGATCATTCAATATAAACCAACTTTACCATATACAGACAGTCTCCCTGCTTTCCAGTGGCATATCTTTGTATCATCGAAAAGTTGGTAAAGATTCCTTTCTTGGCGGGAAATCTTCTGAAAATATTACGAACCGTCTCTGGTGCTTGAAAGGACGCACGTCTTCTCGCATTTAATACCCCGAACATGTGTTGCCCCATAATTTAGCAATATTTTGCCGATTCTCGAGGTAATCATGACCACGATTTTTGCCGTCTATATCTTTACTTATACTCATCATTTTACCTCTTCACTTCCAAAACTTTCATAAGTTTATTATCTTCTTTGCACTTAACCTTATTCTGCTTTCATCTCTTTCCGATTTTCTTCAAAAACTTCCATTATCTTTTTGCTATCATGGCTTCTCTTACTGAATCTTTTGAAAACTCTGATCTTCTCTTCAGTGGAGGCCCGAAGAGAAATAAAGACAAAGAGGTTAACGTTGATGCTGATCCTCCCATGGTAAGCACTATCATCCCCAAACATCTGAACACCGTCAATGACTTCTAAGAGAATTTCCCTCTACGTCTTCACTAACTTAGGCCGTTAGCAGGTATCATTCCTCTATTCGTCCTTCCAGTATTCCTGCTGTGATGGAGGATCGCAACTGCCCAGACCTTAACATATTCGCTCCTAACCTGATATGGCAAGTTACCTTCACCAAGGAAGGATTTATGTATGTCTATACATATCCCTTCACTTTGGGTCTATTTTCTTTGAGCGGGGGGCTTGACCGCGTGACCTTGGAGTTCCGCCATCGGTACTAGGTCTGCTTGGCACAAGAAGGCCCTTCGGTATGACGAACGGTGGCTTGCTTGTGCCGGCTGTGCACGGAGACTAGGGAAATCCTAACTCTGGTGCACATGATGAATCTCTACTCCCCCAAGATTTTCCGTGAGGGATTAATAAATCTCCGCAAACGTGGCCACTATGCCCTTCTCGCCAGCGTGGATGGTGACAATGATCGTGGGTGGATGGAGCAATTTGTCATTATTTCTACGAGGGATATCATCCTGACCACAACTCCATCCTTCCATGAATCATGGAATTGGTCATGTAAGTTTGTAATTTATTCATCACTTCCTATCATTGTTGACCTCTTTGTTTTTGTTGTTTCAGCTGCTCGGTGGACACCAATGAGTGTCCAATGCCTAGACCATTGAGTTCAGCAGATTCTGGATATTACAACGCTAGAGACCCGTCGGTTGAAGGAAATGGCCCCCAAATATGGGTGGAAAGCCAAGAACCACGTAAATTGATCCCCAATCCGTTTTGCATGAGTAAATTTTCTAACCATATATTTTTCTTGATTCAGGACTCCCACAGGACTTTGTTACCTGCATCGAAGTGGATGTTTTGGATGATCATGTGGAGGCTGCGAGATTGCTGCAAAGTGCTCTCGCCTGAAGTGGTGCACTTGGATCTGCCTTCGGTGGAGGTGCTTCTTCCCGGAGTACCCAGCAAGAGAACAAACAACCAAAAAGATAGCGTTCTTCCTCGGCTGGGGATAAAAATAATAAAATAAAGACCACAACAACCGAGTTGACCACAATGGTCGTTGTGGAAGACGGAGAAGCCAATGATGAAGTGGCTCCCCTCCAATACAAAGAAAAACTTCATCAGCTCAACCGGATGCTCAACCGGGAGAGCTTCAAAACCCGACCGTAGATGAGATACAAGTGCTTTGGGGCAAGTTTGATAGAGTAGAGGATGTTTATTATCTCTTTCAAACCCCTATCACTATTTAGAGAAGGATAAAAAGAAGATACACTCCCTTTCAAGGGAGTGTTTGTTAATTAATGTGATGCATAATGCGGCAGCGGTATCGTACTTGTTCTTTTTTTCTTGTTCTTTACTTATCTGTTATAACATGATTTCTGATCTCGATATACTTTTTTACATGCCAACTTCCTTGCTTTTGAAGGCCTTCAGCTATTGATTCTTGTCAAAGAAGTGCTTGTCTCTCAGCGGGATCAACTGTTGGCCTAAAGGAATCAAATTGTTGTGTGCCTCCCAGTGCTGGAGGCAAAGCCTGAAGCGGGCGAGCTTGAGGCCCGGTTGCGGCAAAGTGAGCAAGAAGCGATGGCCCACAGCCAAGATGCTGCTCAATCGCATGCACAACTCCAAAATGCTAAGGCTAAGTAGACTGAACTTCAAGATGATGTGCTTGCTGTGGCCGAGCGCAAATCTGCCTTCGTTGAACAAGTGAATAATTTGGTGGCAGCCTTGAGCTCCCAAAGCTGAGGAGGCTAATGCCGCCGACGAGAAGAGGGCCAGGATGGAGGAGAGATTCAAGTATATCGTGGATCAAAACCGGCTTCACCTTTCTACAATCCATGATCTTGATTCTAGCCTCGTCTCCATGAGGTCCGAGAAGGATAACCTTCAAGCTGAGGTTGACATACTTAAGGCAAAGCTCTAACATCAAGGGGATACCCTCGTTTTTGAAATGACGTACGCTATGTATCATATGAGGAGAAAAACCTTGGAGGAGGCCAAAGCGAGCATCACTGATATTGATGATGGCATAGCCAAGGCCCGAACACTGGAGTAAACTACTCGAGAATGTCTCCCAGCTCATCCTGACGCAGGTAACTCTTCGAGCACCGGTTCCGAGTGTTCTGGAACCGAAGATGAAGCTGAAGAGAATGAAGATGAAGGCCCAGGACCTGAACCGGCGGCTGATCTGCCCATTTCCCCCGGGGGAGGGGGGGCGTAAATTCCTCTATCCCCCTGAGTTCCAGCGGCGACAATGTTTAGATTTTTTTTCCTTTGTTATTTTATTTTGTATTTTTGTACTTATGTCGTTTGGCATTTTGATAAATGAAGAAGACTTTTGCTTAACTATTGCGCAAAGTTTATTCTTTTGCGTCGAATTAGATAAAGCTTCAGGTGTATTTTCGTCTGATAGCTTTTTGTTCCGGGCATAAACTCTTCCGGAATCAACCCTTTTCTATGAGGGTTTCATAAGAGAGGATCCTCTTATGTTTATGGTGCTCTTAAAGAGGATATCTCCTGTTCATTCTGGCACAAGCATTTGAAGTTTTTTGTTATTTTTCAACTGATAAAATCAAATCATCGTTTGGACAAGAAACAAGACAAAAGAAGGACTTTATTTTATTCCTTCTATATTAAAAAGTACATAAGCATTTGTTTGCTAAAAAAGGAAAATTCCAATAGACTGTTATGCCCCGTACTTTTATGTTAGAATTCATCTTAAGTGAATCAATATGAGCCGGAGAGTTGAAGGACCTTTACAAAGATAATGATGGGTTAAGACAAGTTTAAGTAAGTATCGTGAGGGTTGGAAGGTTAAGACGCTAATAATCGAAGAAAATAAGTTTCGTCGAAAGCCAGCAAGTTGGGAGAGTTATAACCCGTACTCTTGAAGTGATACTAGGGTGATTAAGATGATAAGAAGGTAATTTTATGAGGTAATTTAGTCGTATGATAGTCGTGTGTTAAGTTTTGAAGTAAAGCGAGTTGTGAAACAAAAGTTCACGAAAGTCGTCACAAATTACGTTCATAAATTTTAAGAAAATTTAGGTCAAATATTACTGAGGTTTTATCTCAATGTACTTGGGTTTACGTGTTGATCCACCCACCAAATTGAAGATCTACGAGTCTAGTTTCTAATGCATTAAACCGTTCATTGATACGTCGTTAGAGTAGGGCGATATTTGCATTTTTGCAAGACTGCAAAAGCAGTTCCAGTTGGGACCAACTTGAGACGGCCACCAACCTTACTTCTTTTAAAAGATATTTCAGCCTCATTTTGGGCCATTTCTCACTCAAAATTCATCCAAAAAGTTCCCCAAAACCCTCTCTAACATATCTCCAAGATCCAATAACCAAACTCAAGAAAAATCAACTTAAATCATCATCAAAAGTGTTAAAGATTACAAGAGAATGCTTCTATGATGTTGTGGCATGCCACTACAAGAAAATAGGTCTTTAGCGGCAACAAAAAAGGCGTTTAGTGGCGATAGAAACTGCCACTAAAGTATTTACCAGCCATTAATCGTAGGCCGTTGTACATAGGGTTGCTAAAGCTTTTAGCAGCCATTCACAAATGTGTTGGTAAAGATAGATTTTATTGCCACTAAAAATCACAAAATTTAACGGCAATTGTTTAGTGACAATAATAATAACCGCTAAATCCATTTATGAAATTGCTTTATTTTCTCCTTTAGCGTCTATTTTTATTGCCAACAAATTCAATTAAATTGCCGCTAAAATTACAAGCTTTTAGAACAATTGTTTTAGCAACAATGGTAATGGCTGCTAAATTCTTCTTCAAAATGACTTAGTTTATACTTTTAACGTTCATTTTTATTTTCAGTAAATCCAATTAAATTGTCGGTGAAAAACAAACCTTTTAATAGAAATATGAAAGGTACAATTTGACAATCTTTTGATTACCGTTAGAACATTAAACAAATTGGCAAATAATAATAAAATATACTACTATTAATTCCCAAAAATATAATATATTTCATTAAATCTAGATAAATAAATCAAGTACTAATTCATAATATTAATGTATCAACAACATAAAAATATTATATTATTTGAACTAAATAATTAATGTCATTACAACTAATCCTATCGTAGACCCAAAATAACAAAATACTTGATGTATAGTTCTCAAACAATTTATGTAAATCTTTATTGTATCAAAATCTTCCACATGCTAAATTTTCCAGCATTATTATAGTACGACCTGAATTAATAAAAATAAGTGTGTCAAAAGATGAAATCTAATATAAAGAGAATGCTCATTTAACAAAATTCACAATTGCTCAACCTTTCATTCATCATGTCGAGATCGAAAGAGAATTTCATTTGACTAAGTTTACTAATCCGCACTTTGTACCACTCAAGACAAAAAAGAAGCTGGTCCCTCAAGTTGGTCTAGAAACTAGAAACTTCATCTTTTCAGTTCTCTTTTTCAATAACACACATATAGCACCATGGATGTACCCGACAACTAAATTTTCATCACACTACAGTTATAGCAATTTGACACTTCATGTAATCAGTGACTACTAGAAGCATTTAGGAAAAGCTAGCACAACAATAGCAATTTGACACTTGATGTTGTAACAAATCTAATTATTCTAGGCAGTAATCAAGATATCCAGCATTGTTCTCAATCAATTTCAAATAGTTTGGAGCCATATCCAACAGAACAAGAGTTGCAAATTAGCTGGCTATTAGCATGTTGAACATGATGGTGGTAACTAGTGATATTTGTACTTCAACTTGGTGATTTGAATAGCTTCAATTTCTCCTAGAAATATTATTTTTATAGAAAATCCTTTACCTACAGGGACAATAACCCGATTAGCAGAGTGATAAACCATAACAGATTAAGGGGTCGTTTGGTACGAACACAAGTAATACAAGGATTAGTAATGCAGGGATTAGTAATGCAGGGATTGTAGTGCTGGGATTATTTTTTATCAAGTGTTTGGTTCATTATATTAAAAATTAATTATGCAATGTATAATCTAAATTTGTGTTTGGTTTAAAACTATACAAAATATTCTTTACAATTATACCCTTGAATATTTGTGGGATTTTCTATTTCATTTAATTGAATTAGCTAGTTGAGCAGCTAATAATAAAAAGCTGTACAATAATTTCATAGGAAGAAGATCCAATAAGATTCAAGCTATCTTGAATATCTGTTACAAGCAAGGACCTCTTAAGTAAGGTTGCAAAATAATTGAGAAACAGATCATGCTCAAATTCAATTGTTGCAGGCTTGCTAAAAGCTTGAGCTCAAGCATTTTATTACTCAACTGAAAAATTCACGAGCTCGGCTCAATAAGAGTATTCATATTAATAATTCTATATGTATCCATGGTGTTAGTTCTTTTAGCTAAGCATAAAACTCAATGTATCCATCGTGCTAGTTCTTTTAATGAACCCCGATGCAGAAAGCGCCAAGGACCTTATCCCCAAAAAAAGAAAGAACAAAAAAAAGAACTAAACATACACTCATATCACAAAACAGAAGATAGGTCCAAGATGTTTACTCATGTTAAAATAGATAACAACAATGACAGCAAATTTATGAGAAATATAACAAGGAAGAAAGAAATATGCGGAATGTGCGAAGATAAGTGTATGTTATGTTGGATCCTTTAATATCAACACTTTACATAGTCATGTTCCGACGTTGTGGAATGCTAACAGTAAGTATAGCTATATACAACTTAACTATGTACATTAATTATCTAATACTCCCCGTCAAGCAGTGCATACAAGTTTTATGTACCCGGCTTGTTACATATGTAGCTGATTCAAGAACCAGTAAGGAGTTTGGTGACAATACCTACAAGCTGATCATTTGACTTCAAATTTTGTGACAACGATACCTGAGAGTATCGATCTCACTCATAAAACCTGGATGCGATGCAATATGCACAGACTTCAATTCTTTGAGTAAATGTTTGATCTAAATTAGTCCCAATGTTGCCACAACCATTGCCTATTCTGCTTCTACAATAAATTGAGCAACCACATTCTTTTCTCGCCTTTTGAAGGCATAAATTACCTCTAATGAAAATACACTATTTCTATCAGAAGGTGATCTCGCCCAATCTGCCATTTGTATATCCAACAATCTGCTCATAGCCTCGATCATCGAAAACTAGTCCGTTCTCTGTTGCTTATTCTATGCTGATTCTATGGGTTGAAGCATATGGACAAATGTATCCCATATTCATATCGAATACGAATTCCGATAAGTTTATGAAATCCAATTGAGTTTTAGTATATGCGTGATTACCATCTCCTATTTTGAACTAAATAAAGTAAGCCCATTGTTGCAACAAAAAAAATATGTTTTAAGACATATCAAAAGTGTAATACGTTACATGTGTTCTTTTAATATGAAACTAATGAGGTTCATTTATAAATAAAGGTAGCATTTAAAATGGTGTATTTCATGTTTATGGACAATCCATGTGACATTGGGATACAGTTGTCGTATTCTTCGATACATACTAAATCCCAGAATAAGTTCCATCCTATGTTTCTATTGAAAAACATAAAAATGCCTAACAAACACTCAATCTAATGAAGAAGTAAACTTAAGAAAGACTATGTACCTAGACTCCTCATGAATTTCCCAATTCATATATTAAAGCTCATTTGCAATTAGGTGTCTACAGGATCTATTCTAAGTTGGAAAATAACTAGTCTGAGCTGAACTTTCTTTTTGATAGTTAAAAGAAATTTGTATATAAAGAAATTTAGGAAAAGGGTTTGAGGGGCGATTTAGTAATTTTAAGTCTTATCCATGTATAGCTAATGCAGGGATTAGTAATCTCTTCCTTTCCTTGGTATTAGTTAATCCCTCATATGAGGTATAACTAATCCATGTATTAGGTAGGAGTAAATTGAATTGACCAACCAAACATGGTATTGGACGGATTAAATTTTTATACGAGAATTATTTTACTTAATACGGCCTACCAAACGATCCCTAAGTGTTTGTTTTTTAACCCTTTCTATCTATTCTCGTAGGAATTTTCTTTTTAAAATACTTAATAAAGACAAATAGTGTAAATTCTTAGAAGCATATGGTAGAGCATAACGTCTTTTATCACGTAATACATACATAAAAGCTATTCCAAACATCTCCATAGGAAGGAAACCATAACACAAGAAGAATCGTGAGTCAAGTAGATAGTCAATCTCAGTTATAAATTCCTATACAAGAGTTAGTAAGCATCTACACCCTCCATTTCAAATTAGATGAGGTAAGTTGACTCGGCACGAAGTTTTAGAAAAAAAGAAAGACTTTTGAAACTTGTGGTCTTAAAAGCCTAATAAGTAATAAAAGCTTTGTGGGGCCATGATATTTGTGTGGTTATAAAAGTTTCTCATTAAGGATAAAATGGATAAAATAAAAAGTTTAAAATTGAATTATTTTTAATTGTAAAAATATGTCATTCTTTTTCGAATGAATTAATAAAAAAAGTATATCATATAAATTAAAATAGAGGAAGTAATAAATAGCACCTATTCGAGCAGTCCTTGGCTTTTTCAATCCGCTAAACTGCTTGGTTTCGTATCTGATCTGCACTTTCTTTAGGGTCAAAAAGAATAATCAAACATGTCTAACAGCATTTGAATAAAGGCAATATTTTTAAGAACAAACAAGGGGAGAAAAAAATTTAATTTCCTAGGGATGGTTCCTCTAGTGGTAGAGTCCCTCAAACTACAAGGTTGGTAATTTGAGTCATAAGTGATAGTGAAACACCAATGTTGTTCTTGCAGGAGCTTAGCGTAAAAAAGTTACCCAAAGAAAAAAAGGAATTTTCTACTAATCAAAAAGAAATTCCTTTTTCTTGAAGTGCAAAAACTGGTGTAGAAAAATAAAATAGATCAGGATAACACAACTACAAACTTAATTCCAAAATTTCAAGAAAGCTCTACCGTGGCGTGACTCAACAAAGATAATAAGCTATTGAAAAAAAAATTAGAAAAACTTTCAATTGTGCTGATGTCACGATTCAATTTCTCCTATAGGTCGTGATGGCATCCAACGTCGCCGTTAGGTAAGCCAATGATAAATTAGCCATGTGTTTATTTCTTTTAAAAATTTTAAAATAGTTAATTTTTATTTATTAAGTAAGTAAGAGGTGAAGGATTTTAATAAAATAAAGCATAAACAAACATAAGAGCAAGTGTGGTGAAATAAATACTCAAAGACCATGGAATGTTTACTAGCATATTTTTCAAGACCTGGTGTCACAAGTGTATGAGCTACTAGTAGAATATATAAAACACTAAACTACTGTCTGAAATGGAGTAGACAAAAAATAAAAGCAAAAGAGAAACTCCGGGTGCTGCAGAACGGACTCGGAAAGCAGCTCACCACTAAGTCTCAAAGTATCAAGAGTGTATACCGGGATAACTACCAGATGCACCTGCCTCAGAACCTGCACGATTAGTGCATAAATGTAGTGTGAGTACATAAACAACATGTACCCAGTAAGTATCCAGTCTAACCTCGAAGAAGTAGTGACGAGGGTCGACATCGACACTTACTATGGGCCAACAGTAAAATACTGAAAATTCTAAACAGGTATGAGACATAGAAATGACAATAATAACACAATGTCAAGCAGTAAATAAATGACCCATTAACTGAGAATAAATTCCAAAATATCTAGCCAACATCTATTAACCCCAAAATAATTTATGTCATTAAATAAGTTATAAGCTCTCGAACCATGAAGTAATATCCAGTGTAATCAGGCCCGAGTATTATCACGCACAATTTATGCCGAGGTCGTACGACCCGATCCAAAAACTAACTGTGTGCATTGCCGAGGGTCGAACAGCACGAACCATAGATGCATCTATTACACTGCTGAGGCGAACGTCTTGCTCTCATCAAAATAGAGAATTTTTACCTCGCTCACGGAAGTACTTGCGACATGAGAGGACACAGATTTCGCAGAGATATTAAATATTCACCAATTCTTCCCAAAAATAAGAATTCTAAATTGGAAGTTTCCAATTTTAAAATCTCGAGTCTCAACCCTAATCACGATGGTTCATATACCTAACAAATATGACAGTACAATTAAAGCATGATGTAAATTTAAGACTGCCCGGACATCTCGTAAAATATAACCACGCATGGACTCTCATCACCTATTGCGTACCTAGCTCCCTAAAAAATTAATACACAACAAGATACACCCAGGGGGATGAGTTCCCTCTTACAAGGTTAGGCAAGAGACTTACCTCGTTCTCAAGCTTACTTCCGATCCACAAATACGCTCTAAGTTCTCAACTTGGTGTCAAACAACCCGAAACTAGCCAAATATTATATAATTAAATCAATATATACTCAAAAGTTCATAATTTAACTATTAGAGTAATTACCCAACCCAAATTGGAAGATTCCTAAAATTCACCCCCAGGCTCACGTGCCCAGATTCCGAAAATTTTCGAAGATAATTTTTACCCATAACCTCACAACTCAAATATATCATTTTCACCCAATTTCATAACCCTTTTCGTGGTTAAATCCCATTTTTATCAAAACCTAGATTTTTCATCTAAACCCGTAATTTTCATAATTTTACATGTTAAAATCTACCCATAATCTATGTATTTAACTTACATTGGGTAGGAATTACTTACCTTCAATAGCTAGGTGGAAATCTCTCTCTCAGAAGCTCCAAAATCGCCCAAGAAGTGTAATGAATGAACAAAAATGACCTAAATCCCGTAATAAATGGACATCATTGCCTCCTAGCGGTTTTCGCTTCTGCGCGGAATTGGTCGCTTCTGTGGCTTCGCATCTGCGGAAAATGCATCGTAGATGCGGCCTTCCCCCAGTTGGCCTACCTCCGCTTCTGTGGACAAAAGGCTCGCTTCTGCGAATCCGCTTCTGCGGCGCCCGTGCCGCTCCTGCGATCTTGACCGCTTATGCGGTCATCTGCCTCGCACCAGCGCTTTCACAGGTGCGCTCGTTTCTTTGCTTCTGCGACTTCCCCCCCAGGCTGCCCAAGCCGCTTCTGCGAGATTCACCTCGCTTCTGCGTGGCCTCTTCTGCGACCAAACTTTCGCAGAAGCGGTCGCACCAGTAACAGCAAATTCCCAGCTCTTTAACGTGGCCCAATTCAATCCCAACCCCGTCAGAAACTTGCCCGAGCCACTTGGAGCCTTGACCAAATATTCCAACAAGTTCGTAAACATAAAACGGATTTACTCGCGCCCTCGGAACACGGAAAACAATATTAAAACTAAGAATCACAACCCAAAACCTAATAGAATCAACTTATGAACTTCAAATTCTTCCAATTTACTCCGAACGCCCCGAATCATACTTAAACTACTCGGATGACACCAAATTTTGCGAGCAAGTCTTAAATCACTACACAGAGCTATTCCTAGGCTCGAAATTCCAAACGGACCTTGGTAACACCAAAACCTACTTCAAACGAAATTTAAAGAACTTTAAAACCTTCAATAAGCCAAATTTCAACTTTAGGCGCCGAAACGCTCCCGGGTCATCCAAAGCTCGATCCGAACGCACGCCCAAGTCCAGAGTCATCATATAAACCTATTGTGACTGTCAAATCCCGGTTCCGGAGTCGTTTACTACAAATGTTGACCCAAGTCAAACTTAACCATTTAAAGCCAATAATAAGGAACTAAGTGTTCCGATTTTAACCCGAACCCTTCCAAACCCGAACTAACCATTCCCGCAAGTCATGAAATAGTAAAAGCACATACGGGGAGTGGG